>VDFB02153469.1:0-49506 GCA_007258455.2 Sequoia sempervirens | reverse complement strand
TTTCCTTTCCACTTTTCCTTTCTAGGATCCAACTTACCATTAACCGACCACCTCCACCAAGTTTCTCTTGCAATACCCTCTAAAACTTCTATGTGCAAATATATATTTGCATGCTAACTTGCAACTACATTCTTCTTTCCATCTACTTGCAACTTATTATTCACTTCAGCAATAAGCAATTCCTTATCAACTTCCTCATCCCAAATTTTAGAAACATTATAACTTACCTTTGAATACTTTGTTGTTCCAAAAACCTCATCCACCATGTTTGTTGTTGCTTCTTCATTTCCCTTCAAGTGTTCCTTCCAGAATAGCTTCTTAATATCTACCTCAAGCAAGTCATGCTCCTCAACACCAATTAAATCAACAACTTTCTTACTCAAAATTGTATGGAAATTGAAGCTTTCCATGTATCTACTTTCTTTTGGGATTGTATGGGTTGTTCCCACACACCTCTCCTTTCATGCTCCTTCTATCAAAGGGTTGCAACAAATCTTCTCATCCTTTGCAAACTCAGTTGCAATCGCTTATCTTTCCTCTTGATCCTTTTGCACAAGGATCTCCTCTTCTTTATCTTCATTCTTCATATCTACTACAATATTTCCTTTCTTCTCTTCATCCTTTAAATAATTCTCAACCACTTCTTTCTCACCTATTGAAAATTTGATGTTGCTTTCTTCTTTCATACACTCATTGGGGCATATTGACACAATTTATTTTACCACTTCCTCTTGGATTCAACACATATTATTTCCCATCCTTGATTATGCTATAAGTGTTATCACTTCAATTATGTATAGCTTCCCTATCCCAAATCCAAGGTTGACCCAAACAAATGTGGAAAACATACATGGGTACTATATCACATACAATTTCATCCTTATATCTTCCAATGTGAAAATTTACAATGCTTTGTTCACTTACCCAAATTCAATGACCTCCTTGCCAAAAAGAGACATAGTATGGCCTAGGGTGCTTCATCCTCTTCAAGTTCAACTTCTCAACCATTTCCAATGCAACCAAATTATCTCTACCATCACTATCCATCGTCACTTTGCAACACTTTCCATCAGACTTGCACATAGTTCAGAACAAATCACTCCTTTGGATGGGTTCTTGTTTCACTTTATGTGGCTTCAAATATTACTTCTTCATCAAAAAAAATCTCTCCATGTCTCCAGGATAGTTTACCAAACAATTATGGCACACTCTCAATTTGTAACCACAAACAAATTAGAGCCAACACTCAGTACCTTTGCAGGTCCTCTTGCAACAAAACTCTCACTACTATCCTCTTCCCAAAAGGATTCTGGAAGATGCACCTTCAATATCTCTTCTACCCACTTCTTCGCAGTGGAAGAGATTTGTACACCTTCTACCCAACTTCATCTCTATTGGAGGACAACAAACATGATTTCCATAGAATCAATGGCCTCTCAGGGCTTCTTCACTCTTCACCAATTCTTGACCCACGGTCCTGGTGGATTCTCTCCACTATCAAGATCTTATGGCTCTGATACTAATTGATGCAGAGTAAACTCTCAAAACATGACTCTCAAAACATGACTCTCATTGTCCAAGCCAAACTTCACACAAATTCATAGATTCACAGATTACCAAATTCTACACAATTTTACAACTTCACAGCTAGTTGCATTCGTCAATTATAATCAATCAAGTTCATTTCTCAATTTTTCTTAGGCACACGCTTCTAATTGAATTCAAATTTAAAATAACTTAATAAATTAATTTCAATTACTAATTTTTCAGGCTACATTATGCATTTCACAATTTATTTCCTCCTATGTAATGTCTTCGCCCTCACACTACCTTCAATCCATTATTTTATTTAATTGGCACTTATTTTGCCTTATTCACAATCAAACTTGTTTGATCCCTTACAAATTCAAATATGCATTGTTGTTCTCCTCCTTATGCCATGACCTACTCTATTCTCTTTAATATTGCAGAGTATTAATCTCAACTCCTCTATCCTTGTGCAACTCCCACTTATGCTTCAATGGCTATGTCTTTATTTTATCTTAATTTAGTTATTGTCATACCACTACAAATCCTCTTTCAACACTTTATGATAGAGGTTTTACCACTGCATGTATCTCCTTTCTCATTTTCTTCTCATATTACCAGTCGCCCCTATCACATGCCAGCAATGGTTTATTCTATGTCTGTTCATTGTGGTGTACCTCCTCTAACTATTTACCTAGAAATGTTTTGTCCTATGTGTTGGTTATTTTCTCATTTCTTCCTTTTTACCAGTTCCCCCCTATATTTGTAAATTCAATCTAATTTTTTTATTGTCTTCCAAACATGGTGTGACTTTTCCTCTTATGTTCTATGCATTTTTAATTCAAATTAAAACTAAATGTTAATTCCTGCCAAGCCACCTTTAATGTTGGCATCGACCCTATTAGGGTAGAGGTTCCATCAACCTTGTAAATATATTGTAATTTATTTACTCCTAATATTGCTTGTAATTCACTCATAGGGGATGGAAGGTTTCACCGACAGTGGTAATTTATTTTTTACTGGCCTCGATAATTATTGTTTTATCGGCAGGGAGTTACTAAGTTACTTTTACTAGATAGTTGTCACAATAATGGTAAAATGGTCAATTAATAGATTCTAGGAACCCACCTTGGTAATATTGCATATGACATGTTATGACACTCATCATAAGTTGTAATATCATCTATGATAGTTATGACACCTGTCATAAGATTCTATGACGACTATGACAACATCTATGATGAAATATTTGCTATCTTGGTCCCTAGGCCCCCATGCATGAAAGATGCTTTATGAAAGTTGTAAGAGGATTTGTAAGAGGTCATTATGAGTTGAATTTGATGATTCCAAGGTGGTGGTGTGAGGATATGTCCAATTTAGACACCATTCTTCATGAATTGTTTTATTCTTTATAGAAGGTGCTTGGAGTTGAAGTTTGGTGTGTGATTCTTCATCAAGTTTTCTTTGCAGGGGTTATGATGTCAGATTGAAGGTTGAAGAGGAGTTAGAGTGGATGTAATGTAAACATATTTTTTTATTAATACAAGCTATTCATCTCTTCTTTGGTGGATTTTTTTCCTAAAATGGTTTCTGCTCATTAAACATCGTGTTATGTGTTTAGCTTTCATTCTTGTATTTATGTGTTGTTGCTGATTTAAAATCCATATGGTTAAAATTGTTAGATATGATTTACAATTATTTTAAGATTCGATTATTGTATTTCATCTATCATTTTATAACATTAATTGGTATCAGATCCTATCTAGTTCTATGTCTTGGGTGGTAGAAAAAAGGTTTTTTGAGCTATAGTGGGAGTTTTGGTTGATCTATTTTTTGCATTTTTTTGTGTTAGACCATGGCTGCAACTTCTTCTTGTTTGGACATAGAAAAAATTACCGGAGTTGGATTTGAGTTGTGTAAGCTGAAATTGGAGGATCTCCTTGAAGAACGAGATCAATGGGTGGTTGTAACAAATGAAAATAAACCTAAGAAAATGAATGATGGAGATTGGGAGAAGATTGATAAAAAGGCATGTGGTACTATTAGATTGTGTCTTTCCAATTCTATTCTCTTGAATGTGTCAAAGGAAAATACTGGATATGCTTTATGGAACCATTAGATGAGATGTATCAAGCAAAAAGTTTGGTAAATAAACTCCACTTGAAGTGAAATTTGTTTTCTCTTAAGATGAGGGAAGGTGAATCTATAGCCAGGCATTTAAATTCTTTTAATTTGTTTTTGAGACAACTAGCCTCTCTTGATGTTGATTTTGAAGAAGAAGATAAATGCATTATTATTCTTTGTTCTTTACCTAATTCTTGGGATAATTTTTTCCTTGATATCACTGCTAACATGGAAGATCCAAAGATGGATGCTCTTGTAGCAACTTTGTTGTCATAGGAAATGAGGAAAAAGGCCATGGATAGTTCAGGTGATGCTCTTAATGTCAGGGGAAGTTCTAAAGAAAGAGGGTCTAAAGGAGATAAGAATGGGCCTAAGGACAAGTCTAAGGTTAGATATAAGACTCCTGGAAAGAAGAATAGAGTGAAATGTTGGAACTGTGGAAAAAGAGGACATGTGAAGAAGGAATGTAGAAATCCAAAGAAAGAAGTTGATTCCTCCACAGAGAAAGCCTCAAATTTAGGTGATTAAGCTTTGGTTTCTTGTCTTCATACTATGACTAATGAACACTGGTGAATTGATTTAGGATGCTCGTTTCATATGACTCCTCATAAGGAGTGGTTTTCCACATATGAAAAATATGATGGAGGTGAAATATACCTTGGTGATAATTCTCCATATCCTATTATTGGAAGGGGTAAGATTCAGTTGTGTTTCAATGATGGGAGGATTAAAACCCTCCCTGGTGTTTTAATATTCTTGGAGTAGCTAGAAATTTGATTTCAGTTTTGAAATTGAATAATTTGGGAATTTACATGTAACATTTGATAAGCATGGTTGTAGATTGGTGGTGATAGTAAGAGGGACAAGGAAGGGGACTCTGTTTAGGCTTGAAGCCACTACTGTTGTTAACTCTACCAATGTAACTAAAAAATATAAAAATACTTGTATGTTGCGGCACCATAGATTGGGCCACATTAGTGAGACTAGTTTAAAAACCATTTTGAATAAAAAGTTGTTAGACAGTTTTTCTTATTCTGGTAAATAAAATAAAAAATATTTTCCTTCAGGCAGTACTAAATCTAAGAATAAATTTGAACTTATTCGTTCAAATGTATTTGGTGTTGTGGATGTGGAATCAATTGGAAAATATAGATACTTTGTCTCCTTCATTGATGATGTTACAAGATATACCTGGTTATATTTTATGAGGCATAAATTTAAAGTTTTCACTAAGTTTACAGAATTTAAAGCCTTAGTTAAAAAACAAACAAATTGTAATATTAAGGTTTTAAGGTCTAATAATGGAGGGGAATACTGTTCTAAGGAATTTTATGAGTTTTGTAAGCATGTAGGAATTTTTAGACAAAAAACTACTCCCTACACTCCTCAGTAGAATGGAGTGGCAGAAAGGATGAATCTAACAATCATGGAAAGAGCCAGAAGTATGCTAAGTAATTCATGGCTTGATAGATGCTTTTAGGCAAAAGTTGTAAGTACTGTTTGTTACGTGTTGAATAGATCTTTGTGTAGGGCTCTTAAAACAACACCTTATGAAATGTGGATAGGTAAGAGACCTTCAATTTCACATTTAAGGGTATTTGGTTGTGAGGTTTATGTTCATGTGCCTAAAGAAAAATGAACTAAGTTGGATCCAAAAGCTAAAAAGTGCATTTTCATTGAATATGGTGATAATGTAAAAGGTTATAAGTTATGGAATCCTCTAACCACGAAAAATATATTTTCTAGAGATGTGATTTTTAGGGAGCTTAGTGTTATTTATGATCCTAAACAGCCAAAGGAAAAAGATAAGGAAAAGAGAGTGCATTTTGGAATTAAGCAAGAAGATGCACCTTGGAAGAACAAATAGTTGGACTTGAGGATGAGGAGGAAGAAGATGAGGTATCAGATGAATTTACTGATCAAACCAAAGAACATGAGGAAGAAAATTAGGAAGAGGTTGAGCAAGGTCAATAATAGCAAGAGCCTCATACTCCTATTCTTAGAAGATCCATAAGATAATGGAATCTAGCCAACAAGTATAGCCCACCTAATTTTTGTTGTATTTTTGCTTTGTTGTGTACTAACGATGAACCTAGATATTTTAGGGAGGCTCTCTCTTCAAAGGAAAATGAGTCTTGGTTGTAAGCCATGCAAGAGGAGATGATGACTTTGGATAATTGTAACACCTGGGATCCTGTTAGTTTTCCCAAAGGAAGAAAGCCCATCAGATGTAAATGGGTATTTAAAAAGAAATTTGGAGAAGATGGTCAATTAGAGTAGTATAAAGCCAGATTAGTGGCCAAGGGCTACTCCCAAAAAGAGGGAGTTAATTTTGGTGAAATTTTCTCTCATGTTGCTAAATTAGCTTCTATTATATTCTTAGTGTCTATTGTTGCTACTTGTGATTTTGAGATAGAGAAAATGGAAGTTAAAATTATTTCTTGCATGGGGATATTGAGGAGGAGATTTATATGCAACAACCTGGCAGTTTTGTTGTGAAGGGAAATGAAAATTTAGTTTGCAGGTTAAAGAGATCTTTGTATGGTTTGAAATAGTCACCTAGGATGTGGTATTAGAAGTTTGATGCTTTTGAATTAAATTTGGGTTTTCTTAGGAGCGAAGAGGATTGTTGCATGTACATTAAGGTTATTGATGATTAGATCCTAATTATTATCTTGTATGTTGATATTATGTTATTTATTGGTAACAACAAGGTGATGATTGGTGAGCTCAAGAAATAGCTTTCTGGCACATTTGATATGAACAAATTGGGGGCTAAAAAATACATTCTTGGGATGGAAATCAACAAGGATCAGAGTCACAAAAATCTTTGTTTAAGTCAAATTAAGTATGTTGATACCATTTTACAGAGGTTTAATATGCATAACTGTAAGCCAGTTTGTATTCCATTTCCAGTTGGTACTAAGTTGAGCTTAGATATTTGTCCTAATACTGATGATGATTTTGAGGATATATCTAAGGCTCCTTATGATACTATCATTAGTAGTTTGATGTATGAAATGGTTTGCACTAGACCAGATATAGCCCAAGTAGTGGGAGTTCTAAGCAGGTTTATGTCTAACCAGAGAAAAAAAGCATTGGACTTTTGTTAAGAGGGTATTTAGATATTTGTGAGGTGCTTTTGATTACTATTTTCTTTATCATGGTACTGATAATGTGGTCAATTCATTAGACATATAGGGATTTGTTGATGTAGATTGGGTAGGTGACTTAGATAGTCAAAGGTCCGCCAGTGGGTATGTGTTTACTCTGTTTGGAGGAGCAGTGAGTTGGATGAGTAAAAGGCAGCCTATAGTTGCTTTATATACTATTGAAGTAGAGTATATGGCTGCTACTCATGTCTCTAAGGAGGAAATTTGGTTACAAAGGTTGTGTACAGGTATTGGTTTTGATTGCAAAATTATTCAATTTAACTGTGATAGCCAAAGTGCAACTCATTTAGCTAAGAATCCAATGTATCATGCACGAACTAAACATGTGGATATTCAGTATCATTTTATTCATGAATTGATTTCTAATGGTCAGATTGAGCTGAAGAAGATTGACACACAGGAGAATGTTGTAGATTTTCTTATGAAACCTATGAGCACAGAGAAATTTACTTGGTGCAGGAAGGCCATGGGCCTTATTACTTGTTGTAACTAAGGGCATTTTCCTAGTGTTAGAAGATTAATGCAATAAACATAAAAACCCAAAGTCATAATGAAGAGCAAAGGAAATAACATGAAAACAAAAGGAATGATCTCACCCAAAAAATCTTCATTCTCCATGGCTGACCTCCATTATACCTTCTCAACTTGTTGCAATATGATTGTTCCCTCAGATTCTATGTGAACAATATTTTGACAATGCTAAGACCAACCAAGTGTTGAAGGATTTGAATGAAATGCTAAACTATGCACTTGTGCAATTAGGGAGAAAATCTAAACTAAAGTATGCTAAGACAAATGAAGTATGCTAAGATGAAGTATGCAAGAAAATGAGATCTCTAAGAAATGAAGTGTCTAAGAAAATGAAGTGTGTAAGAATGAGAGCAAAATTGGAATTTTATAGAAAATGCCATTTTGGATGGATGACCAAGATTGAGGATGGACAAGTGCCCTAGAATCAATGGACAAGATTCAATAAGACGACCCATAGTTAGGGTTAGGGAAACATTAGGGTGAATTCAAAATGAGCGGACAAGATTTGATTTAAGAAAATAAAATCAAGGGATAAGAATGCATGTGACAGAAGAGGGAGTTAGAAAATCAAATAATTTTAGAAATTACTTGATTTATGGAGGAAAATTGCTATTTTGAATTAAAATTAATTTAATTCAAAAAGGTGGGATTATGTGAGAACAAATAGTAATTTAAAATTACTTATTTGGAAAGAGGGAAATTTAAATCAATCATTTTATTTAAATTTGGAGGAAATAAATGAGACAATTAAATAATTAATTTTAATTATTTAATTATGGAGGAAGTGGATCAATAATTAAATAAATTATGGAGGATTTATTTAATTATGAGAGGATATTTAATATTAGAGACCTATTTAAATAAATAATAAGTAAAGTTTATTTATTTAAATAATCAAGAGGGAATAATGGATTAATTAAATAAATTTAAATATTTATTTAATTAAAGAGGAGATTAGACATTAGTGGCGTATTTAAATAAAATAAATGTGATTCATTTATTTAAATAGTCAAGAAGAATAAAAGGCATGAATTATTTAATTAATAGTTGAATTTGGATAGAAGGACATAATCAAATATTTTAATTATATTTTAGAAGAATTATGGAGAAAATTTGAGTTCGCAGGCCTAGGTCAATTTTAGGTGTCTACACTTGTGCTTAGTTGGTTTATGTTTTCCTATGGGTGTATTTACAATGTATGATGTCAAATGGGAGAATGTTAGGATAAAGGTTCCATCAACCTTGTAAATATCTTGTAATTTATTTACTCCTAATATTGTCTATAATTCACTCATAAGGGATGGAAGCTTTCACTAATAGTGGTAATTAATTTTTTATTGGCCTCCGTAATTACCGTTTTACCAGCAAGGAGTTACTAAGTTACTTTTACTGGATAGTTCTCACGGTAATGGTAAAATGGTCAATTAAGAGATTCTAGGAACCCACCTTAGGAATATTGTATTATGACATGTTATGACACTCGTCATAAGTTGTAAGATCATCTATGATAGTTATAATACCTGTCATAAGATTCTATGACAACTATGACAACATCTATGACAAAATATTTGCTATCTTGGTCCCTAGGCGCCCATGCATGAAAGATGCTTTATGACAGCTGTAAGAGGATTTGTAAGAGGTCATTATGAGCTACATTTGATGATTCCAAGGTGGTGGCATGAGGATATGTCCAATTTGGATGTCATTCTTCATGTATTGCATTCCTCTTTATAACAGGTGCTTGGAGTTGAAGTTTGGTGTGTGATTCTTCATCAAGATTTCTTTGTAGGGGTTATGCTATCGGATTGAAAGCTAAATATGAGTTAGAGTGGATGTATTGTAAACATATTTGTTGTTAATACAAGCTATTCATCTATTCTTTGGTGGAGTTCTTTCCCAAAAGGGTTTCTCCATGTTAAACACTGTGTTATGTGTTCAACTTTCATTCTTGCTTTTTTGTGTTGTTCTGATTTAAAATCTATATGGTTAACATTGTTAGATCTGATTTATAGTTATTTTAAGCTTCTCTTTTTTTTTCACCTATCATTTTCTAATAGACCCTTCTTTTCATCTTCTCAGTGATTCTTTTGGTCTTCTTTTCTATAGGCACTATATAGTTTATTAAAATCTATATTTATATTCCAGCTATCTTTTTAAAGCTGACCTCACAATATATCTTGCCTTTGAGAAGACTGGAGTTTGGCTACTTAGTGAATGCTCCTACATCATGAGTTGACTGAATTTCAACCCTAGTTCACTCTCACTCACTCTACTTCATCTCTCCATGCAACCTCATGTATAATCATCATGATCTCTCATCAATCCTCATCCATCAATCTCATTTCACATCTCACACCATTGATCAGATGTTCTAAAAACCTATAAATTTCCCACCCTTAATCATTCAATCCCTCCTCAAATTTTAAGCTAAACTATACTCAATTTTCATCATGTTTTTTTCTTAACAACGTTATGATAAGGTTATGAGAAATCCACATATCATATTAAAAAAAATAATCTTATACTTTACAATGGAGGAAGGCTGGGCATTTATGGTGGAGGTAAATTAGGTTAATTGATTTGATTTATGTTCTTATTTGATTGCTTTCATTTGGATATTGCACACACTTTATTGAGATTAGGTATATTTGATCATTGAATTGGATTATTAATTTGATTTCCATTTGCTTGAATTAACTGATCATTCAATTTATTCCTATTCACATTTTGGCATGCCTAGTGGGATGCATGTCCCTGAATTAATGTCCAATTGAGTCTCTTGGGGATTTTCAGGTTACATGTTATAGTGACGTAATTCAACCCATATTGACGCATTTGACATGCAAATCTATGCTTCTGTAGTTATAGTGATGACTTTCCAACCTACAACAACACTTCGAAAGATATATTGATGTATTTGATTCTTTGTGGCTATTATTTGCATGTTCAAATTTGCATACATGACACATTTGAATCTACAACAAAACTTTTGAGTATGGATTGATGCATCTGATACTACAACGATGCCTTTGAAACCCATAACGATGTATTTGATAGGTAAAGCATTGCATCTAAAGGTATATTAACGTATTTGAAATTTACAATGATGCATTTAAAATTTACAATGATGCATTTGATATTTATAGTGACACATTTGATTTTGTTTATTGGATTTTCTAACCCTAACATTTGCTCAAATTTTTATAACTAGCATATCTTTGCAACATTGGAAAATGTTGAGAGAAGTCTGGTAAAAAAGGATACTAATGAATCTAATTTATAGGGAAAAAATTCCAATTTCTTTGAATTTTAGATTAGTTCACAATTCATTGTAGGGAAAGAATATCGGTCACATCTCAAAAAGAAATCTGAGATCAGTAGTGCCTTCAGTAATTTTTATTTCTTTATATTTCCTCAAAGAAATGTACTACTATGCCATAAAGCGGAAACAAACATAGTTCATTTCCCACATTAATCCTTTTGAGAGAAACTCATGTGAAAACAACCAAATTCAACAACACCATTAACACATTTAGAAAACGGAACCAAAAACCATGAAAGATGAAATAGAAGACATGAACACACATATATACATGGGGAAAACACTTACGAGTAAAAAACCCCACACTCCAAAATCCCAGATCACCATTGTATTATTCAACAACAAAATACAGTTACAATACAATATCAGGCTCACGGCCTTTACAGGAGATTTACATCTTGTTCCATTCAGAGAGTATTCGATAGCATAACCCATCGTGACCACCTCTCTTAGTGAGAGACATCTCTTTTAGCTACATAGTCTCACAGCTCAACCACCAACCTCTCAGCCTCTCTATCACATAGTCACTCAGCCTTCACCTTCTACAAGATTCATCTCTCTTGGCTACCTAGCCTTATAGCCAGTCACACAGTAACCACCACTCTTTGTCGACTCTTCAACTACCACACCCCTTTAGGGTTACACCTCGAGCCACATGCCATCATCCAACATCCAATTCTGGTCATCGAATAAGCAATCAAACAAATATCCATCATCAAACTTAGGGTTATCCACCTAACACCATGCCGCCTAGTTGAAGAGACATTCATCACCATCTCACCAATGTTCACCGAGCACATGGGCCCACATTCCATCTATCCTCCATGTCATCGCCACCTGCCAGCCTTCATCATGATCCACCATCCTATCGAGTCCCATGTCTATCAACATCAAAGTCACTATATCACTAAAAAATCAAACTTCAAAACCTCTTGTCAAAGGTTGTGAAGTTCCTAGAACCTACGACTCGCCGATAAAGGGATCACCCTGTCACTCAAAACCCGAACTTCCAAACCTCAAGTCAGAGGTTGTGAAGTATGCAAAACCCATGACATGTTGACAACAAAGGGATCACTCTGTCACTCAAAACCCAAACTTTTGAACCTCAAGTCGGAGGTTGCGAAGTTTGTAAAACCCACAACACACCAGAAACAAAGGGATTTCTATGTTGCTCAAAACCCAAACTTCCAAACCTCAAGTCAAAGGTTGAAAAGTTCCTAAAACCCACGATACACCAAAAATAAAGGGATCACTTTGTTGCTCAAAACCCAAACTTCCAAACCTCAAGTCAGAGGTTGCAAAGTTCCTAAAACCCGTGACATGCCGACAACAAAGGGATCACCTTCACTTCATAGTCGCTAAGTCAGGAGGTTATGAAACTTTAGAACCCCGTGACTTTAGTTAGAAAAAATTGAAAAAAAATGACTTAACTCAGGCTGATGAAGGAGGAAAGCACAACTGCTCCAAGAAGTTGATCAAGCCTATAAATTTGAGTCGCATTTCTCAACTTGACGAAGAAATTATTGGCTCCTTCCAAAGAAAACTCAAGAATCTTAAACAATGTTTATGTGCTCCAACCAAGACACCTGCAATGACATTCAAGATGTCCACCAACTCAGGCAACGCATCCAACCATCCACCATAGGAAAAGGAACGAGCCAAGGCGTATATGTACCAGTCTTAAGAACACAAGCATCAAATCCAAAAGATGGAAAGGGCTTCAACAGTGCCACCACTCCACTGTGCTCACATGCTATACAAAAGAAATGTCAACTTCAAATCCCTTAACATGAACACAACCATGAAGTCATCCTCCAGAAACAAGATAGAACATTAGCTAGAACAACCAAAAAACTGACTGCCCCCATCCAACTAATCACACATACCTCCAAGGTATCAACATTAGTAAATTCATGCCAACAACACAGCCAACCCATCAACCACAGAAACAAGCTCCATGTGCCAACCAGTTGAAGAAGACAAAAGACACCTAGGAACTCCCACTGCATGGGTAATAAATCTAAAAATATCAAGGCATACCAAGTCTACCAACAACATAACATAGAGAGTGTAAACATGTAGTTTCAATGAACCATCCATAATGATATACGAAACCTATAATTAAATAACCTATAAGAACAACTTTCACCATAATTCTTCACAGCTCTCCCAAGTTCTTTACACACCCAAGAAAGGAAAGAGATAAAGAACAACCTCATACCAATGTAATGTGAAATTGAACATCCAGGAAGAGAACCAAGACCAAAGAGAGCACCTTTGCACATCATGTACCTATAGAAAATCCTCCTACATACACCTCTAAATGTCAAGTATGATCTCCTTCACAACATCCAACCATTACCAAGATCAAACACAACATATATTTCATGTAATTATATGAATGTAAGCTTCTCCAAGAAGATCAAACTACTCCATTTCCCATTTTAGGAAATATGCCCAATGCATCTCCTAAACTCAACATCAATGAACATAATCACAATGCATAAGGAGATAACCATGCTATTCATCTCTCACAATGAATCCTTCAGAAACATCTAATAGCAGTTCAATATCCATATCCATGAAAGAAAGCATAAAACACCTGAGAGAAATAATGGGCAATACTTCTCAAGCGATAAACTATCATGTACACCAAGAGTCAGGAATGAGAATGCTTCTCTAAGATAACCAAGTCCTCATGACTTTTCCAAGAGTAATCTCCTCATTGGTCTTTGTTGAACTCACATCCAACCAAGGTGTAGGCTCCTTGGACTTTCTACTGAAATCTTCATCAAGAGTAACCATCAACAACACTTCTCTCATAAGATAAAATACAACCTCACCTTATTCTCCATGTATCCATGAGCACCTACAATCGATCATCTCATGCTAAACTCTAAATGCATCACTACACTATCATGAAGTTCTCAAGCATATCACCAATGCACCCAAAACACAGAGAATCACCAAACCATTGTCAAAGATCTAGACATCTGAAACAAGAACTTATCATGAAATCATGATCTACACATCCCCTTAGGAGATCCCATGCTCCAGGTGAACATACTATGGTTTCAATAGTAATGCATCATTCCAAAACTCTAATGCACAATCAAGAGTATACAATGACATGAAACACAACAGACTTTAAACCAACATCACATGTCAAGCACCACCAACACCTCAACCAAAGACTCCAAGAATCCTCCATGGCTACAAGATGTTGCACATCTTCAAATAGTGTCCATGCAAATTTGAAAGAACCCTTCTACAACAACAAGATCTAAGAGCTCCTCCTAGTAACATCTGGAACACTAGAGAAGACCATCCATCACAAAGTGATGAATCCACAATCATTGCTAAAGCTCCTACTGAAACGTGACAACCGAGCTCTCCAAGCATCATGACCAAACATCTGCTATACTAAAAATCCTCTAGGTCCACTCATCAACATTTCCATCTGACAACAATACCTAGCAGATCTCCAAAACCAAGCAGAACAAAAAAAAACAACAATTTCAAAAGCTTACACAAGGCCGTGTATCCAAGCTATCCATGACATTGTGATACAACATGCTACAAGTCCCCATAACCGACTATTCAGGTACTCAACACCATCCATCCTTGCATCTCAAAACAACCACACTAATGCACGAATGACTACAAACAAGGCCAACTAACAAATCTGCGCCAACACAGAATCAAATCTCACAGATATAGATAGTCCACTTCCGAGTTGTCTCACAACAACATGTAGGTAAAGACAACCCACAACATTGCACAGCCCGTAGATCCATTCAACAAAAACATGCAAACCCATCATCGTACTAGAAACTGCAGACCTGAGATCTCAAAGAGAATAACGTAGAAAAACTTGACTCAAACACTAGATTAAGCTCAGATCCAATTTGTTAATAATTTCCACAACTCAAGCGCCATAGTCTAGGAACCCAACAAGCAACACAACAGGAAATGCTAAGTGATTGATCATGTACCAACACTCCCATGTAGAGAAGACATCACACCTCCTCAAACCATGTCGAACAACAACTATCTCATATAGTCACACACCAAAAGCCAGGGTCTAGAAAATAGCTTAACAATAACTCCACATAACCACAATTTTTGCTTGTCCATGTAAAACCTACAAAACCACAGAGCCATGCAAGTACAAAAAAATCCTTAAAAGGAAACAACAGTTTAGAAACTCCAGCCCCATTTCAAGCCAACTCCTCAACCACCAACATGTACGTGCATACAAGAGAGATAGGCTATTCCAGAAGCTTCTAGACCATCCAATGATAAACTCCATAGCCTACTTGCACTCGGGGTACCATAAAATCGTGCCTTCCAATACCAAGAAAAAAACCCAAAATAAGCAAATTACTCCATGACTAAACAACAACCCAAAATTCTCCATATCATCAAGGAGCCCCCCACACAAACCCCTAATAAGAAATTTTTTGCTGCAACATAGCCACAAAGCAAAATATTCTGCCCCATGCATCAAGATTATACCACTGCCAACTAGAAACCTCATATCACAACATTTCAGTATGACCAGTTCCAGTTTCTCCATCTTCACCATCTTCACCATCTTCCATGTTGTGTGTTGTCTCAGAAACTTAAACAGAAAATCAAGAACTTCTCTCCACCAAAGGATCAATGCATCAGTCAATTCCTCCAGATTTCCTCAAGCCTAGAAAACTAATAAATCTTCACAGAAAGAATACCCAGAACTAGCAACACACTAGGAAGAAACACATCCCAAAAGAAGGCTCTGATACCACTTGTAGGGAAAAAATATTGGTCACATCTCAAAAGGAAATCTGAGATCAGTAGTGCCTTCAGTAATTTTTATTTCTTTAGATTGCCTCAAAGACACGTACTACTATGCCATAAAGCGGAAACAGATAGTTCATTTCCCACATTAATCCTTTTGAGAGAAACTCATGCAAAAACAACAAGTTTCAACAACACCATTAACAAATTAAACAAATAGAACCAAAAACCATGAAATATGAAACAAAAGACATGAAGACACATATATACGTGGGGAAAACCCTGACGGGTAAAAAACCCCACACTCCAAAATCTTGGATTGTCATTGTATTATTCAACAACAAAATATAGTTACAATATAATATCAGGCTCATGACCTTTACAAGAGATTTACATCTTGTTCCATTCAGAGAGTATTAAGCAGCATAACCCATCGTGACCACCTCTCTCAGTGAGAGACATCTCTTTCGGCTACACATCCTCATGGCTCGACCACCGGCCTCTCGGTCTCTCTGTTACACAGCCACTCATCCTTCACCTTCTGCAAGATTCATCTCTCTCTCGGCTACCCAGCCTCACATCCAATCACACAGTAATTTCCACTCTCTGTCAACTCTTCAACTATTGCACCCCTTTAGGGTTACACCTCGAGCCACATGACATCATCCAACATCCAATTATGGTCGTCGGATAAGCAATCGAACAAATCTCCATTATCAAACTTAGGGTTACCCACCTAACACCATGCCGCCCAATCAAAGATACATTCATTACCATCTCACTGATGTTCATCGAGCACATGGGCCCACATGCCATCTATCCTCCATGTCATCACCACCTAGCGGCCTTCCTCATGATCCACCATCCTATCGGGTCCCACATCTGTCGGTATCAAAGTCGCTATATCATTGAAAAATAAAACTTCAAAACCTCTTGTTGGAGGTTGTGAAGTTCCCAGAACCCATGACTCATCGATAAATGGATCACCTTATCACTCAAAATCCAAACTTCCGAACCTCAAGTCAAAGGTTGTGAAGTTTGCAAAACCTGCAACACACTGACAACAAAGGGATCACTTTGCCGCTCAAAACCCAAACTTCCAAACCTCAAGTCGTAGGTTGCAAATTTCGTAAAACCTACGACACACCAACAACAAAGGGATCACTTTGTCGCTCAAAACCCAAAATTTTGAACCTCAAGTTGGAGGTTGCGAAGTTCCTAAAACCTGTGATACACTGACAACAAAGGGATCACTCTGTCACTCAAAACCCGAACTTCTAAACCTTGAGTCAGAGGTTGCAAAGTTCCTAAAACCTATGACACATCGACAACAAAGGGATCACCTTCACTTCACAGTCGCTAAGTCGGGAGGTTATGAAACTTTAGAACCCCGCAACTTTAGTTAGAAAAACTTGAAAAAAAATGAGTTAACTCAGACGGATGGAGGAAAACACAACTGCTTCAGGAAGCTAATCAAGCTAGTAAATTTGAGTCACATTTCTCAACATTCAATTGGGCTCTAATTAATGAATTGTATGTTGTGTTTGGTAAGCTGATAGTGTGTATGCTCTCTCTTACAATTTATGCAATCCTGGAGATCAAAAGCATTTTTTTTTGCACATGTTATACACACCTAAGGAGTACTAGCAAAGTATGCTCTTCTCTTACACTTTGTACAAGCTGAAGAATCAGAAACACTAGTATCTTCTTTTTATTTACAGTTGGAGGCCTACTTAGGGATTTCATCACCCCAAGGGTGACCTCAACCATTTTTATCAGTGGGGTATATAAAGAGGGAAGAACAAAATTTATACCTCTAGGTGTGGTAGCATCATTCAAGTCAAGCCGCAAGACCCTTGGTCCATCGAGACTTGTTCGATGAGAAGAAGATGGGAGATCCCTCACCTTGAGAATTTTTAAATGGGATCACTATTATCATAAACACTACTAACCATTATTATTTAGAGACACAAGACCAACAACCATTAATCTAGTGTGGTACAAAGTACATTATCATGCCTGAAGTTACTCAACATGTACTATCTTGAGGAGAGATAGAATTTATTTGGAGGTGTAAAAACCTACAAGGGAAGGAGGAAGGTGATCCCTTGTGCCATTAGAAACCTAGATATTCCCTCTTGAGAGTGGAGCATGCATCACCACAATCCTATGGTATTTTATTGCTTGGGTCCGCAGTAGTGTGATACACTTTTAATACTAGCTACGTTGTGCTTCTTGGTGTGTTTTTATTGTGAAGACCCATGAATACCAATCACACCATACCTTAGAGTCATTTTTCTACTATTCTCTTCTTCTTTTTTATCTCTTGTCAAGTCAAAATTCATCTTACAACTTGACAAAATCAATCAAACCCTTGAAAAAATTTAGTTACAGTCATAGAATTGTGCATTTGACTATTACTATGACATGTCTATTATTACAATGACACATCTAATTATAATTTATCACATATGATTATCCTTCAAAGCATTTAATATGCACAATGGTGCATCTGATATGTAAATCAACACTTTTGACAATACTTTGACGCATTTGATTTGAGACCATTTAAACTTTTTCTATTAGTTTGAAACTTTCCTTTTCACACAATGACACATTTGATAGTACAATGACACATTTGTAAGCCATAATGATGATTTTGAAAACACGATGATTCCTTTAAAAAATGTGGTGACACATTTGAAACATAGAGTGATACTTTTGACCATACTTTGATGCATTTGATACCCACAATGATTCCTTTGAAACTTAGATCGACACATTGACTATGTAAACATTTTCCAAAATACTCCAATTTTTTTATTTTTTATTTTTTAAGCATATAGACCTAAGATTTGAGGCCTTTAGTACAACAGACCTATAACCAATATCCATCATTCAAATGTCAAACTAAATTTTCGCATCCATTTCATCTTGGACTTTAGGGTTTCCTTACTTAGCTTTGGACAAATAGCATCATCATCATCAACAACAACAACCAATATTAGTCATATTCTTGTCTAGATCTCCCATCTTATCTTCTAGTTTAGCTTTTTGCTTGGAAGTTAACTTTTTCAAGTAGATAGTTGGATTATCATCAATATTTGTGAAAAAATTAACTTAGTGGTCTTGTCTACTTCTAATTTTATGAACTTGCCATCATCCTTTTGCTTGGACTCATCATTCTAGTACAAGCAAAAACTATCATTGACACTTATAAAAAAAAAGATCTAGGTTAACTTTGACTTTAGAGGTTTTCATACCTTCCATGAATCAAACAACATCAACATCACTTTTTTTCCAAATCTACCCAATGTATCTCTCATAGTCCATCTTGAAAAAAAATTATTCATATCATATCCACATTTCACAAGGTCATCAAAATTGTATGCATATATTACAAGGTCACAAAACAAGAAACTCATGGAGTCTAATCTTAGTATTTTAAATGTCACCGCACCCATGGGGGTTACCAAATCAGAGTTTGGAATGCCTAGTCATTTATTCGATCCTAGTGAATACCAAACTCCACAACCACAAAAACAACCTCAATATCCATCAATCATTATAGAATACATCACAAATAGATTTATGGAATCTGAGAAAATGACTAAAGGTAAACTTTTAGAAATGCAACAAGATCCCTCCTTAGCTAGAGCACTTGATGCCCTCATTGCTTCAGATCCCAACACATACTTTCTTAGACACGCACAAAGTGGTGCTAAGCTATCATTGGATCTTAATATTGCTACACTTATGGAACAAGCCCTCACACATGTCATGTCATCCAATATTCCATCACATGAGAACATACCTATAGTTCAAGTTATTAATGAAGTTATACCACAACCTTTAATTCCAAACGTACCTATTCAGCCAACTATATTATCATATGACACGAATTTGATACCATTTTATAGACAATATGTAAATTCATTATATCAAAACCCAAACATAACCAATTAAAAAATCACACATATCCCAAATCGACCAAACCCAAACATTCCTCATGCATCTCCATAAAACACATCTAATTACACAAACAATCCTTCTACGCCCCAAGCCACCACATATTATGTGCCTCCTAATCTTTCATATGCTACATAAACACCAAACATGATAATGAACACATATAATCCCAACCATTCATATCAACCTCCCATTTCACAAATCCCATCCCTTACCATTACAAAACAAGCTTCCACATCCAACATACCCAAAGTTTACAAGATCCCACATTCTTTATAAATTCACATCTAACATATCCACAAATATAAGAATCTCCAACAATCTCAATCCATTCCATTCACTATCCCTACACAAACACATGTCCCTCAAACTCAAAACCATTCATATAACATCCCTCAACAACAATTCATTCCACAACCATAATTTATTCCACAACAACAATTTGTCCCAGAAAAATCCCTCATACAACCCATACAACACTACTCAGATATAAAACATACCTCAACAACAAATCACTCCGCAACATTGAAACATCCCATGCAACTCATAAAACATTCCTCAAAACATCATGCAAAACTAAAATCCATCGTATAATTCTTCATCCATTCCTTAATATCAAACATACACCCCATCTAGCCAACCACCAAACAACCCAAATGATGAATTGGCATTACAAATTCAATTCTTACACCAAAATACTACCGACATGCAATTAGGACAAACAAATAAAAGCTACACTCTTGAAGACATTTTTCTATACCCATTTGATAGAAATATAGCTATGATATGATTCCCTCATAACTTTGAAATACCTAAATTTGACAAATACAAGGGAAGAGGTGATCCACGAGAATATATACGATAATTTTACATAGCATGTCTATAGATTGCATATAACAACACATGCTTAATGTACCTCTTTCCTGGGGGTTTAAGAGGGAAAGCAATAGAATGGTTCTCCCATTTACCACATGGTATTAAAACATTTCACGAACTTGTTAAAAATTTTATCAATCATTTCTCCTATAACATAGAACACAAAGTTACCATGATTTATTTATATGGCACACAAAAAAAAATGGGAGAGACATTCACTTCATTCCTACAACATTGGAGAAACATGGCTAGTAAATACAAATGGCCTATTCCTAAAAAAAACTCGTGAACATCTTTGTCCAAAATCTTAACACTGAAATTGTCTTCCACTTAACCGTACAATGTGCCAACATAATTAATGAAATAATAGAAAAATGGATAACCATTGAGAAGGCTCTTATTTCTAAAGGACTTGTCAAAATATATAAGAAAAACAAGGATCATAGATCAAACTCTATGAAAAACCTCGCCTATGGGCTAAGAACAAGAATGTTACCAACGATGGTGTCGTGGATGCAAATTTTGTACAAAACATACAACACCCACCAAATAATCAACAAAAAAATCAAAATGTGAATCCTCCAAAGGGACCACTAAGACCCAACAACACCAATAGGTGTAAGTACACTCCCTTAGGGGAGACAATTGAGACAATCTTAAACAAACTAATCCAGACAAACCTCATCAAGCTTTCAAAGCTTAGACAATATGATGAGCCCCAATTTAAACTGTCTTGACCTAAAAAGACAATGATTATTATGAATGCCATAGGTTAAAGAGTCATAAAATACCAAATTATATGTAACTAAAAATTTTCATTTGGGATTTTATTGGCAAAGGTAACATGGATCATCCTAAAAAACCATCCAAAAATAATTACATCAACAATATCCATAGCTCACATAATGAGAAATTTGGTACATATCAAGATAATTTTAAGTGTGATTCATCCATATATGTCTAGCAATGTCTCATCCCAAAATAATTGTATTAATAACATCCTTAACCATAACATATCTACCTCATTTGACTCCATAATAGGTCGTATTAAAGAAGCTTTCCCACAAGGAGACTCCATCTCTCCTTCCAATACCTCATCCCCAAAACCTTTGCAACATCAATTCACACCATCCCCATAAAAATCATCCAATAATGACACCTTTCAGGATTTTATCCAAATTCTATCCATGATAGATAATCATGAAATCCAAGCTAATCCAAAATTTGACACAAGTCCAATATATGATCAAGAAATCCTAGAATAAATACAATCATGCATCCCATTTCTTATCATTCCTACTCCAAATAATCCTATTCAAAATCCATTACCACCATGCCAACATATTGTGGCTATCCAAGAGTCCCTTATTCATATCTAACTATTAGAACCAGATCTATGTCAAGAAAAAAATCCAAAGCATAATAAGAAAGCTCTAAAATGAATCAATTTCGAGAAACCCAAATCCTCCAATCTCGTCCTATCATTGATCAATATCCCATCTCTCTATAATTCCATAATGATGCTATTATACCTTTCCATTCAATTCATCATCCCATCTATTTCCATTCTATTCGTAATACCAAAACAAGAGTTGACCCCATCCATATTTCAATAACTTCCACTTTCACAAATCAAACACTTACTTCTATTGGACACATAGATGATCCCCCCCTTGTTCATCTAAAATAAGAGTCTTTCTCTCTATAAATATTTGAAAATGATGCTATAGCTAAGTTCACATGACTCCATGATGATATTCTAGCAAATAACCATGGAGATGGTTTTTATTTCGACTTTGAGGCAACAACATATTTTGAAAAATAATTAGAGTTCCTCAGTCATCAAAATCATGTTGAAGATATTGATCAACAAGCTGCTATAGATCTGATAATCCCATAGAATGATGAAGCACCAATAGCCTATCAACTTGGATCACACTTTTGTCAAAGAAATCTTTCTTACTGATGAGAAGACAACCACCATTGATGATTCCCAACAACACAAAGAAGCGTTAGCACCTTGTTTCCAACACAACACATATCTTATTGCCAACCAAATTTGTCAATGAATGTATTATCAAGAAAAAAGGATTAGGCCTAAATGAACAAGGTATTCTGGAGCCAATACATGATTTTGAAAATCCTAAATATTAGGGTCTTAGTTATTCAATGATCAAGAAATCTAATGATGTTAGTGGTGCCTCCATGATACTAAGGGCAACTTTATCTAATGCAAACATCAAAATAGGGGCCATGAATAGTCCTTATAATAAGGTTGTTACCAACACTCCACCCATCCACATCATAAACCATCATTCCCAAATCTTTCATTGCACTAATTGGAACCAAAAAAATAAAAATCCTTACAAAGAAAAAGATCAAAGTAAAGTTATTGAAGCTAATAAATCAAAAATTTAAAGTGGACACATAAATTTGAAATGGATTCTAAAGAAAATTGGATCATGTAAAGCATCCAATCCAAATCCAAATCTAATAGTGAATGAAACTATTGGGCTACATCAAAAGAGGTATTCCATTTATTAAAAGTATCCACCTATTTCAAAAAATTCTTTGATACCAACACACAAAGTGTATAAAATTGTTGGTCCCAAACACACTCCATCGTCCATCATCCCAAGTTTGGAAAATAAAAAATCCTACATCCAAACTATCCAATAATTCATCTGCATCTCACATCCCCATCAAAATTCAACATCTCCCCTAAAATCCAAAAATCTCAAATCTCGCATTCATTGTGTCTTGGCAGCAACACTTTATCATAAGGACTCTAATGACACTCTATTACAATGTATGTATTTAGATAAAGACAACCCTAGCATCAACAAGGGTCACAATAACATCTATAGACTATATACAAGTTCCCTTATCTTGGTAAAGCAACTCCTCAAAGTAGGAAATTATTGGCACATTATGACAACAACATCTACATCAACATCACTAGGTGGTCCCACATAGTTGATGATAGTTCAAAAAACCAAAAAAAAAAGAAAAAAATATAGATAAAAATTTTCCTTTGGTGAAATTTCACTTCAATGTTCCCCTGGACAAGTACCATGGTGAAACCCTAGCAAACAAGCCTCATGTACTGTAGCAAAATCCAAAAAAAAATGTAAAAAAGTAAAATATAAAAAATTCATCCTCTAGTGAAAACCATTCTTATGGCACTTTGGGAAAGTACCATGATGAAAACCCATTCGTGGGTGTCATGTGTAAAATTTATTATCTATGTGTACCATTCTAGTTGGGAGAATTTTATCTCATGCATCATATTATTTTATCTTAGCACCTCTATCCATCCAATCTATTCCATTTTCGTCAGTCTTCCTTATCCATAAATTGATCTTGAAAAATACTAGAGGCATATGCTTCAAAACAAGATTTTGGAAAAATCTTGACATAGTCATTTACTTTGACTATATACTATCCCATGACATACAATCACCTACATCTGACACTATCCAAAGAGTTAGCCTGGGTAAAAAATGTTATCCTATTATGAGATAGTACTTGGAATTAAAATAGCTTATCCTAGATCTATTTGTGTAATGCATATCCTCTCCATCCTTCACATATCCAATTCCATCCCACTAGTCCATTCACCCACTCATAGTGTCCCTACATTGCTAGACATTGGGGGAAGATGATTACATCTTGCTTTTGAATAAATCTTAATATATGCCTTCTAGCTCACTTACTGATTTGGACACCTTCCAAATGTTGGACATAGGTTTTCATTGATGTCAAAGGTCATCAAAGATGAAAAATATTACAGGAGTACTTGAACTATCATTATATTCCCCTTGACTTATCATTTTGAGTTACAATATTTGTAGAAATATATGTTATATTTTTGGTAGTACGTTGTGTGTCAGGAGTTGTCTTTAATGAAGAAGTTGTCTCATCAATCATATCACTAAATCAAGAAACATATATTATTAGTCCTATTGAGGAGTGACTACCTTCTGAAAGTTGGTGTGATTGTTGTACGCTTGTAATATCATGCATGTATCTATTCATTATGTCGGTGGTGGTCCGGATGACCATACCTGAATATTTTAGCTCAAGGTTTATCAAGTTCAATGTTTCTCATGTATCCTTTCTAGAGATGTTGTGGGCTCTGCGATTTTAAAGGAGAGTATGCCTACACTTGTTATATCATATTCTAGAGTTTCCAAAGGATATGTTCATCATGTAGAAAGTTTGAAGTGACAAAATATTCTTTGTGTCTTCCTATCATCCAGTTGGTGTTTGAGACATGTGCAGTAATGGATAGTAGCGTGTGGAATTAGAATATTGTGTGTGGTGCTAGGATAGGACCTGATTAAGGTTCCTATGGTAGTGCACAATACATGATCTTTTGACAGCAACAAAGTTTGATTTTTGGACGGACCTGTTACACATTTCATGTAATTTGAATTTAGGTCCATCTTATGTCGTCCTAGCTATTTGCAAATCCCTAGTCAACATAGAAGAGTGTTAATGTAATATCGTGTATATATCTTTCAATTGTTTAGATGCATTTATATGAGTTTGAGATGAGTTATGTCAAATAGAATTACACCAGTGTGAAGAAGAGTTGGTCGTAGGTGTAAATTGAAGAGAAGGTGGTGAAGAGTTGCATTTCAATGTGTGTGCCAATATTAGAAGATCATACGCAGTGAGGAAAAGTTTCAGTTGTATCCTTGGCATGTGTATGAGATTCATAGAAGATCCACAAGCATTATCTTTGTATTCGGTAGGACTGGTGTTCTACCTATTATTTTGATTCAATGGGGGATTGATGTCTCTAGTAGGTTGGTTCCTACAAATACAATAGGGGATTAGTGTCTCTGGTAGGTTGGTGCCTACTTCATATTGTAAAATTTACTTGTATATTTCTATATTGTGGGGTTGGATTTGGATAGTAGATCCAAGCAACTATTCTCACCATGGTTTTTTCCCATCTTAGGTTTCCACATATATCTAGTATTATCTTGTGTGCTTTATGCTTTATGTTTTAGTTTCTTATGTGGGGTTAGTTGTGAAGAATCATATATTTTGATCATCGTAGCAAAGTTAAGAATTTTGAATTGATTAGATCTACTGATTTAACCCCCCCTCTCAGTAGATTGTGTGCCCTTCAATTGGTATAAGATCCAAGTTCATTTGAAGAAGCCTAATAGCTTAAGGTAGTTCTGAGATGGCACACTCAGTTGCTCAAAAAGGAATCTTTGTAAATAAAGCACCACTATTTGATGGATCCAATTTTGCATTTTGGAAAGTTAGGATGGAGTCCTACTTGATGGCTCTTGGAATGGATATCTAGATGTCAATGATAGAGGGATATGAGATTCTTGAAAACCCTCCTAGGGATAAAGCTAGAAAGAGGGCTTGCAAAATTAATGCTAATGCAAGGAATGTTATTTTATGTAGATTAACTAACTTTGAATTTGTGAAAGTGATGCAATGCAAGACAGTAAAGGAAATATGGGATAAACTAGAGACCATCTATGAAGGTGATGACAAAGTCAAAGAGGAAAAGCTACAAACTCATAGATCTCAGTTTGAAAGTTGGAAGATGAAAATATTGCCACATTTCTACTCCAAGTTGATGAAATTTTCAACTCTATCTGAGGTCTTGGAGAAGAATTGAAAGAAAAGGTTGTTGTGAAAAAGGTACTCAGATCTCTCCCTAGAAAGTTTGATTCTAAATTCTCTGCAATTGAAGAACCTAAGGATCTTGTAGTATCATAAAATTGCACCCCTTTGCAATTTCACCTACACTTTTGATTCCACTTAGTGTCCACTCCCTTAGTATTTGTGTAGGCTCATTTTAGCCCTTACATAATCCTTTTCCTCTCTCAAGATGCTAAAGGCCCCTTTTCAGCAGCTAACTTTGTATGTCAGCTTTGCATCAAACCTTGTGTTTCCTCGTTCCAACCATTTTGTGGCATGATTTGTCTGGACACTAGCACATTGTGTGGATGTCTACGTGTTGCGCTAGCATCCCGTAACATTTTGAAATTCAAACGGTTGTTTTCAAGTGCCTTTCCACTTGTCACGTACCTTTGTTGATGGTAACGACTCAAGATGCTTTGTAACGGCTCAAGAACCTTCTTTTCCCTCCTATTCTCTCTTTAAAATCCATCTTTCCAATTAATTTGGTCTTCTTGATCTCTCTTGGTATCTCCTTTCCTCTCCTCTCTTGGACATTCTATTGCCTTTCTCTCTTTCTCTATTGCTTGCTACAACACTCTAAATTTGTCACAACACTCTCTACTACTCTTTTGGCTCTCACAACTCTTTCTCTCTTTCTCTCTCTCTTTGGCTTTCTCAAGTCTTGCAAGTGATATCTTACTTGTCTTGTATCTTTGAGGATCTTGGGATTTCTCACATCCCCTATCTATGAATTTTATAATTGTGTCTATTATCTTGTCTATTTTATTTTTTGTCTATTATTCTATCTATCTATATATTTGGTTGTCTGTGGAGGTAGGAACTCTGAAATGAGGGTTTGATTGAGGCAAGCCCCTAAATAGACCCAACATGTTTGTTCGATCTTATGTGTGCAAGTATTGAATATATTTATTTTCTAGAGGCTTCATTGCTTGGTTGGTTGTGAGTGCTTTCCTTCCCTTCCTTTATTTAATCATCTATATTTCATTTAATCTACGCTTTACTTAGTTTACTTTACTTTATTTCAGTTTTGTTAATCTATTATTTTCCAGTATTTCAAGAACCCCTAGAAATCAAATTGTTAGTCACTTTGCTATTTTATGTGACATTCTTGATTTTTGGTTTGTACGAGACACCAATGCACCATTGAGATGCCAGTGTGTCGCACTAACATCCTTGTCCCGCATTTCCATCCTTTGGTTGAGAGCTCGTTAGTCTATCTAGAAGACCTCTATGACCTACTCATTCTGATTCTGGAACTCTTGCATTCTTACCCCGTCACTTAAGCTCTACTCATTTTCAAATTATTAGGTAGTCTAAGGTAGTTGAGGACCATTTTCTCCTTGGAGACTCTTGCTTGTGTTGAGAATTGAGGGTAGAAAATTTCCTTCTCTACATTTTGGTGAACCTGACATGAACGCTCCTTGCACAAAAAAAGGGACAAATCCAAGATTTTCCTTTCTAAGAAAAAAATTCCATTCCATACCATCAATAGAAATAATATGTTGGCCTTTGGCCGACTTGTTTATGCGTTGTTTGATTTTTACTATCAAAATGCATTTAATATCTTCTTTTATTAGTTCAATTTTTAATTTTATTGAAAGTGTTAATGAAGTTCCATTTCAAGAATGTGATGGTGACTTGGCTTGACCTATGTCACTCAGTATCTTTGATCCTTCCCATAAAATTCCTCTTGTTTAGGAGGATATTTTATTGCAAGAAGATGAAATTGTTGATACTTTTCTTAATGTTACTCTACCTTCTCTTCATTCCAATGCACTCTCTTTTGGTGATGATGCATTAGTGAATGATGAAGCTCCTCTCACATTGGATCCTCCAAGGATAGATGTTGAGCATATTTCTTTGAACAATTCCTCCATTAGTCGTGATGCATACGTAAATGTTATCATAGTCTCTATTGCCCCTCAATGGCCTAAGAGACCGGTCATTTATGTGACTCTGACTAGTCCTTCTATTTTTTCCATTCGTGGTGTTCCATTTAATAGTGAGGCTCCCTCTATAGAGTGGTAGCCCATGCCTATAATACTAAAAGGAATAAACTAAATGTTGATCAACCTGTAGACACTAAAAAATGTCCTAAACCTGCAAACACCATTTTTCACATTAATTCCCCTTCTTCCTTGCATAATTGAATAATTTCAATTATTTGATTATTTCCTAAAATCATATTCTTCTATTAATTAAATATTTTTTATTATTTAATTAATTCATTTCCCCTTTTCTATTCTTCCTTTGCTTAATTAAATAAATTAATATTTATTTATTTAATTGTGTCACTAATTAATCCTTTCTCTCTATAATTAAATAAATTTGTTTTTATTTAATTATTTATTTTCATTTTCCTTCTATAGTTAAATAATTATTGTAATTATTTAATTATTCATTAGCTTTTACTTCCATAACAAAGTAAATCCTATTTATTTAATTATTTCCCACTTTTCCCTCCACTATTAAATAATTATTTTAATTATTTACTATTTTTTCCTTTTCCTCTACTTTTAATTGAAGTCATTTAACTAAAAGTCAACCTTTTCCCTCTTCTTCTATAATTAAATAATTGCTTTAATTATTTAATTATTCACTTTCCCACCTAAATTAAATAATTTTATAATTATTTAATTTAATCGAGCAACCTCTTTTTATGTGTCAATCTCCTCTTTTATCTCAATTAATTTCAACCCTTGATAAGGTCTTATTCTCTTTTAATCTTCACTATCAATCCTCAACTAAACCCTATTTATGCCCTAACCCTATTTCCTTGCTTCTTAAAGAAATCTCATCCATTGATCTTCATCATTTAATCTTGGCCCTTCATTCAAATTTGGTTTTCTAGAAAAGATACCTATCCCTTTCATTTCAACCCTACAACCACTATCTTTGATATTTTGTTGTCACTATCATTAGGGTTATTCTTGCATACTATAAATATGAGGGCAAGCAAGCATATAAAGCAAAATGGGGAAGAGCAATGAAGGTGATTCAGCCATGGCATAGGAATAATGGTACTATTGCTTTGTTATTTATGTTTTTATGTTCATTTGTGCTTCATTATTGGATTAGGGTCTTTAGGCCTTGAGTTTTAGGTAGTTGGTGTTTGATACTTTTGATTCATGCTTTGTACCTTGATTTTACCCTATTCTATAGAACCTACTTCTTTACCACCTTCTCAACCAAGTCTTCCTCAAGCACCTGGTGATTATAATCTTGTCGAGCAACTCCTTGTTACTCTGACTAAGATCTCACTGTGGGACTTGCTTTAGTCTGCGTCAGTTTATCAAGGTATGCTTCAGGAAGCCTTGCAAAAGATTCCCTTGCCTTCTTCTGCTAGGGTGGAAAATGTTAATGCGTTGATAGCTCATATTCATGTTGATTCATTGAATATTATGTTCTATCCACAAGAACTCTCACCCTTGAAGGTACAAAAGCAAGCAAATCCTTTGATGATAATATAACATTAATAATATCAGCATTATACGTACTCTCACTGATATTGGTTTGACACTTAACGTATGTAGCATTGGTATGTTGTCTAAAATTAAAATTGATTCAAATTCTCTTGCCACTTCTTCTTTGTACATTCATGGGTTTGATAATACTAGTCAACAAGCCTTAGTGCAATAATCTTACCTTTAAGGTTGGGACCTGTTATCGTACCCACCTTGGTGTATGTTATGTCAAGAAAATTACCATATAATCTTCTTCTTGGTAGACCATGTATTCATGTTGTGGGAGCAGTTACCTCTAATTTACATCATTCTATAAAATTTATTTCTAATAATGAGGTGATTACAATCAAGGCTAACCCTGATGTCATATGCTTATGTGAGATGGCAGCTACTAGTCAACCTTTATTTTCACCTGCTCTTAAAAATATTATCCCTTAAATATATTCCAATGTGTTGACATCTACTCCAACAATACCTGTTACAAAGGATAATCTTGAGATAGATGTCTCTAAAGAAGATCCTCCTGAGGTAAAAAATCCTCAACCTACTCCTATTTATTCTCCTAAATCAAATGCTTGTCTTGGTGATGATTAGGGTTCCTTAGAATTTACTTTTTCCTTCATTAGGGAACATAAATTTGGCTCGATCCACTTGTAGAGGAGGGGAACCAACTACTCTGAGACCCCAAGTTACCGGAGGGTCCTAAGCAATAGGCTGCTCGGATCTACCTCAAGCTTGATAAGTGATTTGGAGAGGTTAAGTGGTTAAGGTCGAAAAGGAAAAGCAATTTGGTTGCTACTATCCTTTTGCTAACCCAAATGTTTCAGGAGGTCAAACGAGTTGATTCTCAAAGTTCAATTTGTGACTCATACAACTTACTACCTAAGGACAACAACATAGGACATGGACTCCAGTGCGGTGCGTTGGCGTCTCAGTGGGGGTGTTGGCATTCATACAGACAAAGAGTGTGAGGAGAAGAAAAAAACTCTAGGAAATAAGCTAATAGATTGACTAATAGATTTTATGCTATAACAGAATGTAAGGAAAGTACAAAAATGGAGTACAACAAGAAGAATACTTTAACTAGTCTATCTTTGAATTGAAAAAGAAGGATAAGGAAGCGATATCTAACTTCATGCAAATTTGTCCTTAGAATAGCTCCAACCAAGAAGTACCTACACAAAGAAGAACAAAAAAATGTTAGGGTTGTGTTTAGAGGACTACCTTACTTAGTCCCCACTTTGGTGTTTCCACCTCCATAGACAACCAAATAGAAATGATATATATAGAAAGATGGTAAAGAGAGTATAGAAATGGAAATACCAAGTGATGCACAAACAACAATATGTTGCAATACAAATACAATAATGCCAAAGTGAATGAAGATGGTGGATATCACCTTCTCAACCACATGCTCTCAAGGAAAATATAGGAAGGAGCGACCTTGTAAGCTTCCCAAAACCAATGTTGTCACAACAACGGAGAGAGGGAGCCAAGAATGTAGCAAATTGCATCTTTAATGGTGGTGGTGATGCTTGAAATTAAGTGTGTAGAATCCAAGGAGTTGCTAAGAGAGTGAAGAAGTTGTCAATAAGTTTTGAAGAATCTGAATGGAATGAAGAGTTAGATAATTTGAAGGAAAAAGGAGGCAAAAATATCATTTGAATTCTGTCAAGGGAGCAGCAAACATTACACTTTGCATCCAATGGAGGAGTGTAACACCTCTGTAGATTCCAGAGGTAGGAATCCTATCAGGACAAAAGTGTGTCGCGTGAATGTGTGCATGTCATGCTAGCGTCCCAAGTAGAAATTCCTCCACCAACACACAAATGAGTTGCCAAGTGGACAGGGAAAGGTGGCAGGTGTAGGGATTGTATCATCGAATTTAATTTTGTAAGGTAGGGGTAATGTAAATGTGGAATTTTCCTAGGGGTGAAAATTCACACCATTACATTTTTCCCCCACTTTAGCGAGCATATGCATCAGTAAATGTGAGGCAAAGTAAAGGAGGAGCTAAAAAAAATATACATGAATCGTTGAGGAAGTAGACTGAAATATGACATGCTCAGACGTGGTAGAGAGATGGATCCATAGGTACTCAGTCCTATGGAAATTTGAACAAAAGCTCTGCAAGTGCTCGGTTCTACATAATTGGCTCCATGGGTGCTTGGTCCTACAGAAGGTGAACAAAGGTTCTACAGGTGCTCAATCTTGTAGAATGAAAGCACTTCACAAGTGCTCAGTCCTACAAAGGAGGCACCATAGGTGCTCGATCCTAGGGGCATAAATGAAAGGCTTTGCAAAGTATAATTGACCCTTACAGGTGCTCAGTCCTGCAAGGAAATCTTGACGAGATGCTCGGTCCTCCAAGATTGATTGTAAAAGTAGCTTCACAGGTACTCATTCTTGCAAAGCAACATGTTAGGAAAGAAAAATTCATGCAGATAGAGAGACAGTCATATCATGGAACAAGTAATTGAAGAATTTTTCAAAGGGGTCCCTCAGGAATCTTTCAAAATAGTAAGGGGTTTGTTCAAAGGGACACTCTATTTGAAAAGCAATGAAATATTTTGCAAACAATCCTATTATCAAGGAATCCTGTTGAAAGTTTCTCTTTGTTCAAAGAATGTGAAAAAAGAATGGCCTCCTCGAAGGCAAAGTTTCACTTCTTTTTTCTATGAATTCGATCTCGAAAGATAATCTTGCTAAGGGGGATCCTTATTAAAGGATGCAATTTTTGAAAAATGCAGAAATTTTCAACAAGGGATTCGTTGGCCACTGAATACACCTTATTAAAGATTGGAGAAGTAGGAGCCCCCCTTAGGATGGTGTGTGTGAATTGAAGGAGCATGTGGCATCCTAAGGAAAGGGAGAATAGATGCAAAGATGTTGTGGCCCACGATACATGACGAGATGTAGATGTGGAAATGTTGTTGCACACACAAGGGATAACATGTAGGTACCACAACATCAAGAAGCAAGCAAAGAAGAGAGAAAGATAAACAAAGAAAAATAACAAAGATGAGAAAATAAGGAGATAGGGGGATCTTGGAATCTAGGGTCAGATTTTCTCATATAAATAGATAGGTAACATGCAGTGTAGGATCGAATGATCATCAATCTTAGGAATTCCCGGATTTGAAGAAAGGCACATGAAGAAAAAATAAAGATAAAAAAATTGGGTCAACATGGAAGGGAGGCCTAAATTCCCCCAACACTTTGCATTATCCCCAATTGTCAAAAATCAAGGCACAACATATAGAGAAGTTTATGACATAATTTCACTCATGTATCCAAGCACTTAAAGGGTGACAAGGGTCCTCTAGGAATGCACAAAGACAAGCATAGGGTCCAAACACAACACACACACAAATCTAATCTACATATAAAGAAAAGGTACTCTCCTAGTCCTCATGAACTAGAAGGTCATCATTCTCCCAATCTAGATCATTATAAGAGGGTGGACAAGCTTGCAAGGGTGTTATAGTAAGGGGAGAACCCTTCGACTCTCCTAAACAAGAGCTAAGGAAGAGGGCCCCTCAAGGTCTTCTTCACTCAACTCTTGTGAGGTAAAAGTCATCAATATTGCAAAGATCGCTAATAAATCCAGGACATCATCTATTGAGTTAAACATGCACTTAACATGAGTTCCATACGTTAATTGAGCGAGAGATGAAGGAGGCACCTAAGATCCACCATCAATCTTGTCAAAAGAGACAGTGAAAAACTCAAGAGCTGTTGGGGCTGCCTTCGTCACTAGGATGACACAAGCCAAAGTAGTACCCTCTCCTGAAGAAGGTGATCCCTTCTTATGACCCCCATTGGTAACGAGGTCATCCTCCAACTTACGCTTCATTAGAGGATGTGAAATCCCCATAGAGGAAGTAGAAGGCGAGGAGGAAGAGGATAAGACTACAACAAACACCATCATAGTGTTCGACATATCCATAGGCTGAGAAAAAGGAGGGATGTTTCGAAGGGACATTAGAAGAGGAGGCTACGCCAAGGTAGCGATGAACACCTACACCCTTTTGGGGTGAGGGTCATCAACATTCGTAGGAGGAGCCGAAATCAAAACCGAGGTGATGGGAATTGAAGTGGAAGGAATAGAAGAGGGAGGCATAGCAGGAGATGTCAAAATAGGAGTTGTTGGTTCCTCTTCTGCCTTTTGTGAGGTAACTTGCTCAACAACCAGAGATTTCCTATGGTGCTTATGCTCACACACAAGCTAGTTTCGTCGACTCCAAGAACTAGAACTCATTACTTGAGAAGGAACAAGAGGCTCTTGTTTTTCCATAGGTGTGTCCTCCATGTTATGCCTTGCATAACCATCCCATTTGTTTTTGGTCAAAATGGGTCCCCCCTTTTTGTTTGTTTATTCTTGATGTGCTTGTTTGGGTCTTAGGAGTTGTTCTTTTTACTCCTAAGTCTTTTCTTCTTTGTTTTTGCGGGTTCGGAATGTGGGCCAAAACTGAACTTAGAACTTTTGCAAAGTTCCTAGTCCTGTTTTTGTTACGGTCCTGACCCCATCTCTTGCCTTGTCATTTTCTTTGTTGCCTTGTTTTCGTTGGGCTCTTGGGGTTGTTTTCTCCCTTGGGTTTTCTTTTGTTTTTCCCCTTGGTGTTTCTTTCCCTTTTGCAGAAGTGGAACTGAAATGGAAACTGAACTCGAAACTTTCAAAAGGTTATGAGTCTAGGTTTCCTTCCAATCTCACTCCCTTTTGTCTGTCTTTTGTTTTGTCTCATTTTGTGTTCTATTTTGGGATGGGATTTTGCCCCAATCCTGTATCCCTTTGTTCTTTTGTTTTTTCTATTGGTTTTCTTTCCCTTTATCGGGATCGGAACCAGAGTTGGATCCGAACGTGGAACTTTTCCAAGTTCTGGATCCAGATTTGGCTCCAATTCTACCCCTACCCCTTTTATCATCCTTTCCCTACCACAAGACTAGATCCGGATCTGAAATGAAGTATGGAACTTTGAAAAATTTCCTGGTTCTATCTTGACTCTGCATCCACTCTCATTTTACCTCTGATGTACATGATGGTTGTGTACTCATTTTTGCTTTGATTCTGCCCCCGACCAACTGCATTAAATGGCATTAATTACAGCCTCCTCACACGCATGAAATGGTTTTTAAAACCTTACTCAAGGTTATTTGGGTCATTACACTTACTCAAAGTGTTTTAATGAACAAAGAGCAGAGAGAACTCAAAGAGGAGTGCTATTTGGTTGTGGCCGAAAGTGCGTGAGCGGATCCTTGTCAAATTGTCAACCTTTCTGGTAGCGTTTTGAGGTAGGTGGATTCTCCCATTCCGTTTCTATTTCCTGTTCATTTTTTTTTGTCATCCTTCGCGCATTTGCGAGACTTTTTCCCATGAGTCTTCGCTTGTTTCTTTCCATGCTATTGGTGTTTATGTTTGTTGTTCTTTGTTTTGTTTCATTCCCTCTTCCGTTTTTCGTTTGTTTTCTTGTGTTCTCCATTGTTTTTATTTGTTGCCTATTGTTTTTTCTGTTTTTGGCGACGTTTTCATTTCACCGTGCCTTAGTTTTGATTAGGGATTTCCTTTTTGAGGGGTTATGGTGCCTTACAATTGTTTTAAAACCTTTTTCAGGCCCCTCCTTTTTTGTTTTGTCGATCTTATGGGTTTTGATTGTAGGGTTTTTGATGCCCTAATTTTAATATGAGTCGACGAGCCATACGAGTTAGGGTTTTTCATTTCACGCCCTTTTCAAGTACTTTCCCTAGCTTTCTCAATCCAATCTCGCTGGTCTGGGTGGAGTCGAGCTCAATTTCTGCCTGCCCGCATTTTTTTTAACTCATGTCCAAACTGGTGTCGACGTGCAGAGAGAATCTGCTTAATCCTGATAAGTACCTGGCAGAATCAGATCCAAAAATGAATTCATCCATTGAACTTTCCCAAGGTTCTAATGCAATTCCAATCCAAATTCTGCCTTCGATGTGTTCTGATCTTGATTCTAATCCCGTCAACTTAGCAGGGTCGGGTCATCAAACGTTATGGGGTATTGAAACTTTGAAAGTTTCAATTTCTAATTCAGTTCTAGTCCTGGTTCTGGTTAATGTTATTTATTCACCTCTTTGGTTCCTTATTTTCTTCCGGTCCCACTCCCACTAGGTTTAAATTTTTACTAAGTATCGAGGGTTACCTAAGGAAGAATAGAAAAGTGTGAAAGGATAACACTTGTAGGGATCATTTTCATACCTTATGTTGGTCTAATCCAAGCTTGTCTTGTAGGAATAAACAATGTCAGGGGCATCAGAGGAAGTTTCACAAAAGGAAGGGAAAATTGTAGAAATCTCAAAGGGAGCAAATCCCAAGAAGATCAAGGTGGAGCAATTTCCCTACACCTTGAGATACAAACACCGAGATGTTACTCTTACAACTAGTAAGCTAGATTCGGAATAGGTAGATACAATAGACACCAATCTAGGCCCATTCAATTTTAAAGAACTGGTTGTGGACACTTTCTCTGAGGATGTAATTGGAAGGATTGAGAGAATAGCCCAATCTAGGCTGGCACATGTTACACTTTTCCCCTTATCAGTCCAATGCCCAAAGCTCATCATCACAGTAGCAGGGGCATACAACCCCTTATCAAGAAAATCTATGGAACTCCAAGGGAATGTGATCATTGATTTATCTCCACAAATGATGAGGTTCATGTTTAATGCATCTACCCCAAAGAACCCAAGCAATTGACTGAGGTAGAAGCATTGGAGTTGTTTAATAGGGACAAGGAAGCCAATAGGTCCCCCATGAACAAGAAATGGTTGAGAACTAAGAAGAAGTCCCTCGCCAAGGTTCCTGAAAAACCCAAGAGGGAGACTTTAGGAAGGAGATAGATGATCTAATCCTGATGCTTTCCAGGGTATTTGGAAAGGACTCGGCATATTTCAAGGAACGGATGTTTCCATTCATTCAAACCATTATAGAAGGTAGGCAACAATTTTATTGGGGTATGATTTTATTAGACAGCTTGCATAGCCAAATGCTCAAGGTGGGGCAAACCAAAACCTTCTTCATGACTTATTATGTCATATATTCAGCTACAAGGAGGGGCATATTCCATGGATTAAATGCAGTGGGTACATTAGGAGAGGCTCCTAGACAAAACAAGGCATGGGAACACTATGATCATCTGACCCTACAAACTTCAGAACTAGACTACAAAAGGGTCAATGATGCATTCCTCTATGTCATCATCAACTAGTTGATAGGGGATGCTGGATTCAGAATGAGCAAGGAGGCCATGGCTTTCATTGCTGAATGGGGACATTGGTACATCCAATTCCCCAAGTTTTCCTATTTTAGATTGGCAGGATTTGATGGACATCCTCATCAACTACCAAGATGTTGCAGTGATAGAATTGTGCTTATGGAGTTTATTTATCGGGCTCTAGGGGCTAATCCAAAATTTACCAACAAACACAAGCTCGGATGCCATAAGTTCCCCATGAAGTTGGGAGAATATTGTTGTGCTCACAATTTGGTTGCAAAGGTAGTATGTGAAGAATTTATATTTCTAAACTTGGGGTTGTATACATCAAGGAAGCATTTTGACCCAGAGCACAAGATGAATGGCATAGCTCCTACCATTTTTGAGAAGCATTTTAACTTATTAGTAGATTTTTGGATTGATATGCAAGATGATTATGATGTGAGGAAAAGAAATTATGAGAGGCTTAGCTAGGATAGTGATGGATAGAAGTATTCAATGGGTGGTTATGAGGATCAAGGAACCAGAGGCTCAATCTTCAAAGAAGAGGAAAGCTACAAGTACCCAAGGATACAGGAGAACAAAGAGGAGGAGATTTCCTAAAGAGAAATTGGAGTACTTTCCCCCTAGCTTTGGAGGAGATGTTGATCCATGGATGCTTACTCAAGAAGTTCATGAGTCACACGGTGTAGAAGCTGCTACTACTGGAGAAGGAGCTTCATCTCAACCTTCCCTCCCAGAGGAATCCACTAGGGAGGTACCTACAAGCAGCCTTCATGAGCAGGTTGAGAAAGACAAACAAAAAGAGGTTGAGATTCATGACATTGACACCAATTAAGAGGCTACACAATCATCCCATCAGCCTCTTGTGACCACAACTATTGAGGAAATTCATGATATTGGAATTGAGTGTGTTTTGACTAAGGAAGACAAGTGGAAGTTGTTTGAAGATGCAAAGAAGGAGGTTGATGCCAAAGCACAAGTTGAGGCACTTGGAAAGAAACAAGAGGATGAAGCCATAGAAAAAACTGAAGATCTTGCAAGGCAGCATAAGGAAAAGGAAGACCTCCTATAGCAACAAAAATAAAGTGAGTGGAAAGCCAATGCAAAGAGGGAGAAGTTGGATCTCTTGCAAAAAAATCATGACCTTGAAGAGGAAAAGGCTCGACATAGGAGGGAAAAAGAGGACCTTGAGGCCAAGGCCAAGGCTGCAGAGGAGGCACAAAGGAAAAAGGATGAAAAAGAGCTCTTGTTGAAGAAGTTGGAGGAAGAAGAACAAGCCAAACAGGAGCAAGAAGCTACCAAGATGTGGGATAGAGTCAAGCAATTAGAGAATTAGAGAGATGAGATGTTGGAGCAGAGGAGATTGGAGGAAAGAGAAAAAGTTGAAGCTGATAGGCTTGCAAAGGAAATGGTAGAAAAGAAGCAATAAGAGGTTGATTCCCAACCTAAGGTAACAATTATGCAACCTCTCTCCTCTACCATTTCTTCCTCACAACAAGTGGTTACTACTCCTACTGCCCCAACATGGTTGAAGCTTAACTTGGAGAAGAAGCAAATAGTCCAGCCCCAGCCCTTGAACTAGGATGACATGATGAAAGAGATTGAGAAGGAGAGGCCTGAGAAAAAGGCTTAAGTCCTTCATTCCACTAAATTAACAGATGTTGGAGAGATAGTGGCTGAGTGTTCCATTCCTATGGTGGACAAGGACAGATCAAAGATGCAGTTGAGTGATTATCAATTGGGTACTCTAAACTTGGGAAGGCCTACAAGAAACCAGCAAATGGACTTGATTGATATTGTGGCATCTTTCACCAAGTCAAGAATGGTAAAGGACAATCAAAGGAAGGATGAGCTCAAGGCTCAATTAGATCAATTGCATAGATTCTTAAAGGACCTATCTTCTCTTGTTTCTACACAATATGTTGCTCCTATAATGCCAATTTTGTTGAGTAAAAAGGAAGTTGATGATCTTGTTGAGATGAGAAGCAAGGTGAAGATGCTAGATAGATGGATTGATAGGTTGAACCAAGAGGTGGAGTTACTTGTTGAAGCTCACAAGGTTCATAAACAATCATCCAATGGTGTGACTACATATGTTGAGGACCTTTGGAAGTAAGAAGAAGAATACAAAGAGCATGTAAGGAAGTTGAAAGAAATTACTAAACTACCTCAACAAACACTCTTGGAACAATCTATCATTGAGGAAGGTAATGAAGATTTCATTCATAAAACTATTAATATTATTAGATTCAGGACTTCATTTATTTTTTCCCATAGAAATGAGGTACAACAGGCTGGCAAGGATTTGACAGACCAAATTGTGGAGTTGGAAGCAATCATTGCTATGATGGTGATTGAGGATGTCCCTATCAAGGATGGTTTTCCTCTTGATGAGTTGAGAAACAAATGGGTTAATAGATTTCAAGAGGCAATGCAGAAGGGAGATGATGGTCATGAGTTATTGATTGACAGGTTCATGGATATCAAGGAGGTAATAAAGATTGCTCGGAAGGAGCTTTCCAAATTAGATGATATGCAGAAGTTCACCTCTACTGAGTTAAAGAGAATAAAGTTTGAGAATAGTTGGGTGGATGGGTTAGATGTGGACATGCTTAAACAAGTGTTAGACAGTTATGATGATTACTTTCTTGAACAAAAGACAAGGGAGTAAGCGTATGGAATATTTTTTTTGAATAAAGCATCAAATGGTATGGCTAGTTGGGAAAATCTCCCCTATTTTCCAGGATCATAACACAAGTTCAACTAAAGATCTCCCTACAGTTTGGCCTTCCCCTTGTGCATCAGATTTTGATATAGAGTCATCAACAATTGAACTAAAGATCATGATGGGCAGTTATCTTATGCAATTCCAGTTATTCCCTAATTAGTGGATCTCAAATTTTTGACAAGAGGAATTTGTGTTAGGACTTGTCTATATGTAGTTTTTCTCTCCATGTTGTAAAGGTTGAGTAGTTGAAGAGAGATTGGCTACCTAAGGAGAAAGTTAGGAGAATTTTACAGTTTTAAGAAACATTTTATAGTTTTATGCAAAGACACTTGGACATCTTTTATAATTGTCAATACAATTCATGTTATTTCCAAGTTTTAGTTTTAATGGTGATGTTAATGAACAAATGGTCATTTGTATGCCAGTGAATGTTGTGCATAAATATTTCTTATTTGATGAAATTCAACAGAAGATTCTGAATTTGAGATTGTTTCCATTGAATCATTTGTGAATGAGGTTTCTTTATGTTTATCGATCTATGAATTTTAATGATGAGTTGATGATGTGTTCTTGTTGATTTTGAAGTTTATGAATGGTCAATGATTTGTATGTCTTGAATTTTCACTATGAATGAATGCAATGGTATGGATTGTTCTATAGATTGTATCATTTTATGGTTTTGTTGTTTGAAAGGAAGACTCATTATGAAGTTTGTATGTCTAAATTGAAGGAAATCTACATTTATGCTTTGCTATCATGAGCTTTGTTCTATCTTTTCATATTCATTTACACCCCCAAATGTTGGATAAATTTGTGTTATGCAGTTTGTGTCCTTTTACCAACAAGCCCCTTGAACATTATAGTTGCATGGGCCACTGAACAATATCAACACAGTTGAGAACCAACTACAGAGACCTTGGAAGATAGGTTGCTTTAGGTTATTTATCTTTTTCAGGAGAAATAGGGTAGAAATATTCTATTTTAACATTGATGTGTTACATTGACCATCAACACTCCACAACCATTGTCAGAGTAGGAGCAAGAAGTGTAAGAGCGAAAACCACAACAAGTGGAGAAGCAGACTCAAGCACCTCAATGATGGGCCTCTTCCCATTCACCACCCAAGGGGAAGGAGTAGTAGGAGGCTGAGATGCAGGGGAAACTCCACAAGGGCCCTTCCCCTTACCATAGAAAATGGGCCTCGACACCATGGATAAGATAGGAAATTTGAATATTTGACACTTGTCCTTCTTCCAAGCAAGCAACATCAGACTCCTTGTGTGAGGAATGGGAGTAGAGGTTGAAGGCGCCACAACAGGGCAAGAGGTAGAAGCGGACGGGATAGCAGAAGAAGAGAAAGGCTCCTAGGCGCGAGCAAACTTCCCCTTCCCCTTTTGAGAGGAGGAGGAGGTAGCCTGATATTGTGCAATCATAGATCCTTTAATTGAAATGGCATAAGGGGAGACAAGGTAGGTCACCTTCAGTGTTATGCACCCATTCTTGTACTTAACATAGGTGTGAAAAATAAAGTTTGTCCTTGGAAGAAGAGGACCAACCAGGGCAGGCCAAAAGTGATCTAACAAGTAGCCCCCATGTGACACCAGAGGTTTATATCCAATTTTGTGCACAAAGTGCATAGATCCCTCATCAAAAAACTTTAAACACTTATGGATTATTGTAACAACTGCATTCATGGAAACTAGCCAAAGGATGTCTAGTTCCACTCTGAACAAGTCTGACTTTGGGATGATATTGAAAGGAGAATTTATATTCCTAGGTCCTATCACGACTGAGAGAGTGATAAAATGAATTGGAGGAACTGAGAGTCCATCGTGGGTATGCATTACGCTCTTTGATTCATTATACCCATCCTTATGCAATAAATTTACTCCTTTTTTATAACATTCACATGACACGTGAGATCAACTAGAACACCCATCATGATGTTCCTATTAATACGAGTGAAAAAGTATAGAGGAGAAGGCTCTCTATTCATGTTCATAGGTAGGTCCTGCGATGTAAAAGTTATAGCAGGTGATCCATTCGCAGGTTGCACAAGAGGAATAGGGAGATGCATAAAAGAGGCCATGTTTATGTACTTCAAAAGGACTTCCTCAGGATATCCCAAAGGTTTGGTAATCAAATGATGACCTATCCATATTTCACTTCGCAATGTCTATGGATCCTTCTAACGACACCGCTAGGGGTCATAGGTTGGGTTGCAAGGCTATGCGCCCCACAACACACCTAGAATACAAGAGAAGATTCCTTCAACACTACGAAACAGAACCAAAATAGTTCACGTTGGGTTCACCAAGATGTAGAGGAGGGAGGCCAGCTACTCTGAGACCCCAGGTTACAAGAGGGTCCTAAGCAATGGGCTTCCTTGATCTACCTCAAGCTTGCTAAGTGGTTTGGAGAGGTTAAGTGGTTCAAGTCAAAAAGGAATAGCAATCTGGTTGCTACTATCCTTCTGCTAACCTAAATTTTTCAAGAGGTCAAATGATTTGATTCCTAGAGTTCAATCTGTAAGCTGCCTGAGGATGTCAATGTAGGACACGGACTCCAGCTTGATGTATTGGTGTCTCAATGGGGGCACTAGCATTCATACAAATAGAGAGTGTGATGAACAGACAAAAACCCTAGGAAACAACCTAACAGATTGAATAATAGATTTTATGCTATAATAGAATGTAAGGAAAGTACAAAAACATTGTACAAGAAAAATACTTTAACTAGTCTATCTTCAAATTGAAAAAGAAGGATAAGGAAGTGATACTGAACTTCATGCAACTTGATCCTTCAAATAGCTCCAATAGAGAAGTACCTTCACACAGAAGAATGGAAATTTTTTGGGGTTGTGTTAAGAGGATTGCCTCAGTCAATCCCTCACTTTGGTGTTTCCACCTTCACAGACAACTAGATAGCAATGATTGTATAGAAAGATGGTAAAGAGAGTATAAAAATTGAAATACCAAGTGCTACACAAACAACAATATGTTGTAATAAAAATACAATAATGCAAAAGTGAATGAATATGGTGGATATCACCTTCTCAACCATGTGCTCTCAAGGAAAATGGAGGAATGAGCAAGCTTGTAAGCTTCCTAAAGCCAATGTTGTCACAACAATAGAGAGAGGGAGCCAAGAATTTAGTAGCTTGCAGCTTCAATGGTGGTGGTGATGCTTGAAAGTGAGTTTGTAGAACCCAAGGAGTTGCTAAGAGAGTGAATAAGTTGTCAAGAAGTTGTCAAGAAGCTGAATGGAATGAAGAGTTGGACAATTTGAAGGAAAAAGGAGGAAAAAATCATGTTTCAAGTCGATCAAGGGAGCATAAAACATTACACTTCATGTCTAATGGAGGAGTGTAACACCTCTGTAGATTCTAGAGGTATCACGATGGAAGTGTGTCACATGAATGTCTGCATGCCACGCTAGCGTCCCAAGCAGAAATCTCTCCACTAACACACAAATGAGTTGCTAAGTGGACAGGGAAGGTGGTAGGTTTAGAGATTCCATCATCAAATTTAATTCTCAAAGCTAGGGGGTAATGTAAATGTGGAATTTTCCTAGGGGTGAAAATTCACGCCATTACACCACTTGGACATTCAGACAAGATCATTCACACTTGTTGTCAAAGATGATTATTCTTCTATATCATTAGACAATGTGAAAAAAATTGTAATGTCTTTAATGTTGATCCTCCCCCTTTGGAGGAGTTGCAATCACGTTATGGTCCAAGATTTAACGTTGCTTCTAAGCATGGGTACAAAGGAAATGGTCCTGGTTGTATGTACAAAGGAGTTAATATCCCTTTGGAACCAAAAACTTTCTCTTTTGCAAAGGGTTTAGGTTACAATCCTTCTCATTTGTCTCCATCCCCTCCTCCATCATTTGTTGTCTTCATGTCTTCTTCTTGTGAGTAGTCAAAATTTTCTCCACAAGAGAAAGGATTTCTCCCTACTCCTCATTCTTTATCTGAGCAAGAGCATATTTTGTTGAGGCTTCTCAAAGCCCACTTAATTACTCTTCCTCCTCACATAATAAGTGTCATAAGAAAACATTCCTTCGCTGCATACCATCAAGTGTCAAGCCATTCCACTAGTGAATGAAATGCCTTGAAGGATAAGATACAACAACTTCTTGATTTAGGTGCCATTACTCTTTCGTTTGTTGATGCACTTGTCTCGTCTTTGCATGACAAGTGATATTGAGGATTACTCTATCCTATCCATTCTAAGTGTCTTCTCATGAGGTTATTACACCTCCCTTCTATTTTTTTGTTGCACGCTATATGGCATTTGTAGCTTTTCCTACTCATTGACATTAATGGTCATACACTATTGTGTGCAACCATACTCCTTCTATGGTAGCAATACAATAGTCTCTATCATGGTTATCATCTCCTATACACTAGGGGGCTTAGGTGACCCATTCTAGAGGTGTGTGCCCTTCCATAGTACCCTCTCGCATCTCTTTCTTGATTTCATCATCTCTACCTATCATTTCCTTGATGTTGTGGTTTCTATATGTCATCCCTCGCGTGTGTGACAACATACCACAAATACATCTCGCCATGTATCCCATGCCACAACGTCTCTTATCTTTGTTTTCTCCCATTAGAATGGCATGTGATCCTTTACGTAGCACACATAATTATAAGGGGGGATATCATATCTACTTAAATTTCAACAAGGAGTATTCTTTCAAAAGGATTCCTTGATGATAGAATCGCTTGCAAAAAACTTTGTCTTTCAAAAGGGTCCCTTGGTGTCTTGATGTCTTATGAAAAGGGTTCCCCGATGAAAGAACCCCTTTGTGAAAGTATTTTTCAAAAGAATTCATTGGTGTATTATACTTTGTGTCTTATATCTGATATTTTACATCTTGTGTCTTGATGTTTGGATATCTTATATCTTGGTGTCTAGCTTGGGGGTAGCTTGACTAGACCTATCTTATATCTAATGTTTGACATCCTTGTGTCTTGATGTCTAGATGTATTATATCTTGGCATCTAGCTTGGGAGCTATTGGTGTGAATAAATGTCTTGTACCTAGCTAATTCACTCACTAGGTAATTAGGGGACATATTCACATGTTAAGTTTACTTAGGATATAAGATTCTTTCTAGAAGTCTTAGTTGGATTTTCTAGAACTTATCTTATCTAGCTAGAATTGCTTGATTCCTAGGTAGTTAGTTTGTTAGTTGTCTCATTTTGTAGGATTAAGACACTTGTCATGATCTTGTCTAATCCTATCTCTCTACCTTCCCTTTATAAGCAATGCATCTCATGTGCATTCAAGCATATTCAAGCATTATTCAATCTTACATTGTTGAAGCAAGCTTTCTTGTCATTCTCTCTCTTGTGGAAGATATTTTGGTCTAGCAACTATTCCTAGGGGTGTTGGGGAGTCACCATTTACTCCCACATGGTATCAAAGCTCTAGGTGTTGTAGATTCCTTCCCAGATCTGAGGGTTTCATGTTGACTTGAATATTTTGTTGGGTGCAAATTGGGGTTTTAAGGACCTCACGATTGAGATTAGGTGGCCCTTTTGATATAAAATTTGACCATATTTAGGTAAAGTTGTTTTTCAGGAAAAAAAATTGCCTGGGCAGGTCGTACGACCCCCAGGTTGTCATAATTATTTTTTACAGAATAAATTATTGAAAAAATATTTTTTCCTATTTTATTCTATGGGAAAAATTTTTATTATATTGGGCAAAATTTTGTAATAGTTTGGAAAAAAATATTAATGAATATATGTGGGGGTTTATAAATATTTCAATGTAATATTTGGGATAGGGAATATTATTCTATAGATTCTCCTCTCTGTCGCCTGTCAACAGGTCAAATCGTGGCTGTTTTTCGTCGTATGAGCTCCTGGTCGGCATGCTTAAATCTTGGTTGGTGTTCAATGTTTTTCATTAATCACAGACTAAATAACACATTGTTTTAAATATGTGATTTAAATCCCTTTCAAAAAAACTGAGCTGTCATTTGTTCGTGAGTCACATCGAGGGGTCTTATCGGCTCATATTTCCTGAGCCCCGACCACTTGTCAAATCTGACCTCCACAAGGTGCATCGTGTCACATCTAGTTGCTACGTCATCGTTACCTCTACATTGGCGTACAACGGCCGATTGCATTACACATCGGTGGTCATTGTCTTCGACCTTCAGCTATAGGCATCCCAATTCATTAAATTTGTCCTGAATTTCTTGATCGACGTACATCATCCATTGTATTCGGATCTTCATTGGCACCAGATCAACTGTGGTTGGTGCATTTATTCTTTGACTGTCACTCCATCCAATAGCTAGTTATTTCATAAGCAAAGGAGGATTTATTTCAGCCTATCACACTAGCATATCTACAATAGGGTACTGGTTAATGTCCCATCAGTCATTTTCTCTCTTCATCTGCCGCTATCACATTTGGTACAAAGGATGCGATCATACTAATCGCTTGGTATGCAATCTTCATCAGTTGTAGGAAAGCCCTTGTCAGTCGTGGCTTTTATATTAATTGGAAGTTTTTATTATTTAAGTTGTTGGGTTGTTAAATCCTAGTACAATCATACTTCGATGTCCCATCATATCAACTGAGTCATATGGATGACTGTGTTTTCAGCCCTAGTGCCTATTTTTTGTGTCGATTTAGCCTTTAAGTGTTGTGTGTTTTCCCCAAGTGCTCTCATATAGGGATTTTTTTCATTTTTGCATAACTTTGGCTAATGAAGGAAAAAAAATTAAAATGAAATATCGAGGAAAAGTTGGAAGTCTCAGCTTTTCAATGGTACAGGAGTTTTGTAGAGTTTTTATAGTTTTGTGCCAATTTTTCTAGGTTGAAACCAGATCTTTCGTTTTCACCTTCGAGCTCATATCTTTTCACATTGAACTCTTATTTTCCCCAAATTTGCAGCATCAGGAAGGTATTCGAGAGCACTTTAGTTCTATTCATGCACTTTTTGTAGATTTGTTTGTAGATTTTCATAATTTTAGTTTGAAGCTGATTTGGTAGTTTGGGATACCTTGTAAATTTGCAAAAAAAGTGTAAATTTGTTTGGGACAAAGGGGTTAATTGCTTGTATTTTGAAGGGAATTTGTTGTTCCTCTATTGTAATATCTCATTGTATCATGGATTTTCTAAAATTTATACTTCTAACCCCGTATAACTATCATGAATGGAAATCACAAATGGGGATGTTATTGTTAAAATTGAAGTTGCAAAGAATCACATATGGGCAAGATCCAGAACCCAAAGGAGCTACAGAAAGAAGGAATTGGCTTGATAGAAGGGATGAAGCTCTTGGTACTCTTCTTTTGTCTATTTCTCTAGATCTTAGATATCATGTTGCATCATGCACACATCCTAATCAAGTTTGGACTAATTTAGAGAGTCTCTTTGGTAGGTCATTTAAGATGAGGAAATTTATGTTGGAGAATGAACTAATGAGTCTTAATCCATCATATTTTGACAATATCCAAGACTGCTTCTCTAAGCTCAATTCTCTAAGATTGCAATTATCTAATTGTGGGGTCACTAAAGAGGATGAATAGTTGATTCTTTCTATCCTTGCTAAGCTTGGTCTTGATTATTTAGTGTTTGTTTCTACATTCTATGCTACAATGGATTCCCTTGGCAATGCACACAAAATGCCTTCTTTTGATGAATTTTTAGCTCAACTCACAAAGGAACAAGGAAAGTTGGTACACATGGGCACATTAAGGTCTACTACATCTCATGCTCTTCTTGCAAAGGATACAAAGGCTTCAAGTGGAAAAGGTAAGAAGCAGAACAAGGCTCCCAAGTCTAATGAGCAAGGTAAAGGTTCTCCTTCACATAGCACTCCTGAGTCCACACCCTCTTCTAAAGAGGAATCATCAAAGAATAAGAAGTTAAAATGTGCATATTGTAAAAGGTTAGGACATGATGAGCATAGATGTTACAATAAGAATATTGATGATCTCAAACACCTTCTTCAAAAGAATAGCATTCGGTTTCCCTCATCAGTGTCTTCTACTTCTTGTTTAGCATCTCAATTAGCAGCCCCCTCCTCCTCATCTCAATCAGAGAACACAAGATCTACAACTGGGCTACACAAAATGAAAGGACAAGCACTCTTGGCCTCTACAAGTCCTAATTCTAATAGATGGCTTCTTGATTCAGGGGCATCTCACCATATGGCATCTTCTATGAAAATATTCTCTTCTTTTGAGCCTTGTAATTCACCTCATATATTGATGGGTAACAATACCTATATGAAGGTAAGTGGGAAGGGTTTTATTGACATGGGGTAAGGCACTTTCAATTATATTCCTTGTGTTCCTTCCTTGACATAAAATATCCTTTCTATTTATCAAATTACTCATGGGGGTCAAGGTAAAAAATTTGAGTTCACTCTTGATAGGGTATACATAAGGGACTTGGAGACTAGGGATATTATTGCTATCGGGATGGTTGATCATTTATCTCGTGTGTATTCCTCTTCACATTTTGCTTCAGAAGGTGATAATGTTCCTTTGACTGCATCGCACAATCTATTGAGTGTGAACCATGTTTGTGAGGAGAAGTTTGGTCATCTACACCTTGGTATTCTAGAGATGAGTGTTGATCTTCCTACTCCTCCACCTCCTGCTTCTTCAGCCATTAGTGCTTCTATTCAACAAGATGATCATAGTTTTTAAGATTTTGCTTTGTGGGATGAGTATTTGACAGGCATCTCTAACTTGTTTGTGGAGTCTCATACTACAGATTTGGAGGACACACTTGAGGGGATTTCTCTCCTATTTGATGATAGTTTCAGCACAACTGTTACACCATCTACTTTGTCTTTGGAGATTGACATTCATGAGTCTCCTCCTTCACTTGATTTTTCATATTTCTTGGTTGATTTTGACCATGATTACGTTGTGACTCATTCAAGCTTGGAGACTCCTACTCAATTTTTAGAGGCATACATGTTGAGCATTCATTCTTCCTCCTTTCAGTTGGACATGGAGTGGCTTCTTCATTAGCTTATGGATTAGTTTCTTCCTAGGGGAAGATGTGTTTCTTGTAGACATTGGATCATCTTTTATTTTCAGGCATTCTTCATCGGCATTAGAGCTTCTTCATCATGGGGGGATATCTTGTCTCTCTTTTACCCTCTTATGGGGGGTCATTGATTGTATATACATGATGGATGTAGTCCTTGGGGGTATCATTAAGTCCTCTGTACATAATTTTTGTTTGTTTTGTTTTGTTTTCTCTCTTTTGGAGAGGAGTTTTGTCCCATTGGGTTTTCTCCTTTTCTCCGCTTGTGAGAGATTGATTGCATTTGCATTTAGAAATGGGTACCTAATATGGCCTAGTAGCCAAGACCCATATTCTTAGTCTTTGCATAGTTTTCATAATAATCCTCTCCCTAAGTTGCAATTAAGGGTGGGTGTTGGTGTGAATAAATGTCTTGTACCTAGCTAATTCACTCACTAGGTAGTTAGGGGACATATTCACATGTTAAGTTTACTTAGGATATAAGATTATTCCTATAAGTCTTAGTTGGCTTTTCTAGAACTTATCTTATCTAGCTATTATTGCTTGATTCCTAGGTGGTTAGTTTGTTAGTTTCCTCATGTCATAGGATTAAGACACTTGTCATGATCTTGTCTAATCCTATCTCTCTACCTTTCCTTTATAAGAAAGGAATCTCATGTACATTCAAGCATATTCAACCATTATTCAATCTTGCATTGTTGAAGCAAGCTTTCTTTTCATTCTCTCTCTCTTGTGAAAGATATTTTGGTCTAGCAACTATTCCTAGGGGTGTTGGGGAGTCACCATTTAATCCCACAGGGGCAGCCTGACTAGACCTGTCTTTTCTGTGTCTATCCTACAATGCATTTTGTAATAGCCACATGCCTACATGCTTTCTATATGGACTCTGTCCATGCTAGCCATACCTATCAGTGTTGTCTTATATCTAATCAGAATGTGTCTTATGAAAATTCTCACTGTGTCTATTATTTTTTTCTTTTTCACCCAACTTGTTTTTCTGTAGCAAATATATTTGTGGTGAATTTGTAGTTAACTATGCAAGATGGAAGACCT
>VDFB02153468.1:0-39712 GCA_007258455.2 Sequoia sempervirens | reverse complement strand
CATGTTCATCGTGGACTGAAAAGTGGCTAGAGCGTTGGTTAAACCGAAAGGCATAACCAAAAAGTCGAATGTCCATAATAGCACCTAAAAGAGGTCTTCTCAATGTCCTCTCGAACTCTGATCTGATGGTACCCTATTCTCAAATCTATCTTTGAGAAGTAGCAAGCCCGATGTAGCTCATCTATCAACTCGTCAATACGCGGTATGGGATACCTGTTCTTGATGGTTTTCTTGTTCAACATCCTGTAATTGATACACATCCTAAGAGTACCGTCCTCCTTCACCAATACAACTGAAGAAGCAAATGGAGACTTACTCGGCCTGATGTCTCCCATAGCGAGCAACTCTTTGATGGTTTTCTCTATTTCATCTTTCAATCGCTTAGGGTGTCAGTAAGGAGTAATCATAACGGGCTTGGTGCCCTCCTCCAACTCAATAATATGCTCAATGCCCCTGTCTGGAGGTCTACCATGAGGTATATCACTAAACACCTTAGTATGTTTCATTTGAAGCTCCTGAACATCAAGATGATAAGGCGTTTTATGCTTCTCCTCATAAGATGGATGTATTTGACATGCTACTGCCCACTCAACCATGTCAAGCCAAATTAATCTTTGCATTCTCTCGAGTGTAATAACCTTCAAGCTGTTGTCCTTGAGGGCTTTTAGTACGTGGTTTGTTCCATCAACCTTAAATTTCATCTCCATCTCTCCAAGGTTGAGAGTAAACTCACCGATTGCATGAAGCCACTTCATGCCAAGAACCACATCGGTGTCGCCCATTGTAACCACATAAAAATCTGCTTTGAACTCATAATTGTTGAGCTTCATGGGCAAATCCGGAATCATCCTCTCACACTTGAGAGTATAACCATCAGCAACCTTTACTGTGATCCCTTCAAACTATTGAGTTTGAATCCCTCTTTTCTCCACTAAATGTGCATTAATAAAATTGTGTGTTGCACCTGTGTCAAGTAGTGAGATGACTCTTTGACTAGCCAAGATCCCTCGCAAACGAAATGAGCCTTCCCTTTGTATCCTTGACATGTGAGCCTCATGCAGCTCATTTTCCACTTCCTTTTCCACTGAAATTTTTGAGTTTTCTTCTTCTAAACCATCTTCATCAGCTTGCTGGTCAGAAAAATCAGAAATTAATTCATCATCATAAAACCATTCCAACTGTCTATTTTGTCCCTTTGGCTTGAGAGGACAGTCATGGTTTATGTCATAGGGCCCTTTGCAATAAAAGCAAAGCTTTATCCTTCATAAATCATTGATTGTTTCACGATCCAAGGGTGCTGCAAACTTTTTCTTTTGATCAAGATTATTTGTTTTCTTAAAATCAGGTTTGATGTCCTTATTTGAAGTGGATGGATTGAACTTACTTTGTGGAGTAGTAAGTTCCATGCTATGAGCTTTCCTCATAGCTTCCTGTAAAGTGGGGGGATCAAAAGCTTTGATCCAGCCCTTCATTGGCTCAAAAAGCCCCTCTACAAAAAGAATAACCAGCCTTCTCTCTGAGATCCCTGTGACCATAACCGAGATCCTCTAAAATTCACCAATATAGGACTCCAAGCTGCCTAACTATTTGAACTGTGCTAAGTCTCTGAAATACAGTTTGGGGTCTTTTTTCCAAATATTTCCACAAGTCTATCTGTGAATTCCTGATAACTAGTAATCCGGTCATGTTGTGGAGTAACCATTCCTTGGTGCCACCAATCATGGGTGTAAGTGCCACCAATCATGGGCTACACCATCCAAATGTAATGTTGAGAATTTAATGGGATCATCCTCTACCATAGGACGTAAAGTCAGGAAAGTATCAAGCTTGCTAATCCAAGCTCTAGTAGTGACTCTACCGCTGCCATCAAAGGTAGGAAGAGTGAGTTTATTAGTCACCTGTCTTAGATCATTGTTTTTGTTATCTCTAGGCCTCCAATCAACTCGATTCCTGCCATGTTCTCTCTTTTGACTCATAAATCTATCAAAGTTCAGGCGATCCTGAACTCGTTGGGGTAAAGCTTCCCATTCATCATGTAATGTCATGATGTTATCTGTGAAGACCACGTCGCCTTCTCCCTCCTGCATGTTGCCATCAATTGGATCATGCCTGGCAAAGATAGGACGTGTGGGTCTCTCATAGGTACGTGTAGAAGTAACTCTCAGGCGTGGAATTCCATACACACTGCCATCTTCCTCTTGTTCCTGTGGTCTCCTTTGGACAGTCAAATGTTGCACTGTTGTGCTTAACTGTTGGAGTGTGTTAGCCACCTGTTCCTGTCTTGCTACTAGGCCTCTCAGAATGTCTTGGGCCTCCCTATCCTCATTCTGAGCTCGATTGTGAGGTTCCCCAGTCTCCTCTCTGTCACCCATTTCTTCGAATGGATTGTCAAAGGGAAAATCCTCAAACTGATTTCTCTGACTACCAAGCCTCCTGCGTTAATAGTACCTGTTATATCTGCCTTGATAAGGACGCATATGATATTTACCCCTTCAGCTTGGCAGGATTATGTGCTCTGATACCACTGTGAAGAGCCCAACTGGCTCCAACTCAAACCCATGTGCAACTACTTGTTTTTTTGTGTTTTGTTTGTTTTGAGAGAAATATAGACAAAAGTAGAAGGGGCGCACAGCATAAAAATGCAAAGAATACTGAAATTCAAGAAATTATTGAGCAATTGCAAGCTTAATTAAGATCTGGTAATACATACAAATAGATTACACACAAGCAACGTGTTGATGTTTGCAGCGTTGGTTGTATCCTTCCAGCCAGATCGAATAAAGTGAACAATTAAATGTAGCCTATCGGCTATTTAATTGTTGAGTTTGATCTTCATGAATGGCCACGTCATTTGATGATTAATATTTATTTAATATAATTGGCATGATTTCCTTAAGAGGCGCGATTCTTTATGAAGGCCGACCTATTACTTGCAAAGGACATGCCTCTTGGATGAGGCCAACATGTTGTTTTGGAAAGACACATCTCTCCCTCGACTTTGTATATATCCACCTTCATTGTAATCCATTTGGCATCGATCCATTCCATTCACTTGTTCATTGAATTATTATGTGTGCGAGTTCATCCTTTACATAGGCTATAAGTCTCAAGTGCGATCTACTTCAAGGACAGGACAATACATTGAAGAAGTCAGATCGAAGATCTCATGAAGGTTGAACCTGTGTTCAAAGAAAGTGCGAATATATTGAAGAAGCAGATCAATATATATTGAAGAGCGTTGATCATAGATATTCTTCTTGAGTAGTTCAATATATTGAAGAGACGGATCGATATATTGAAGGGCCTGATCATAAATATACTTCATGTGTAGTTGAAGAGGCTGATCATAGCATGACTGAAGGCTGAGCTTGTCATCAGTATAAACATCATATTATTTCTGTGTTAGCATTAGATTGTGATGCTCTTGCTTGGCCTCCATGTCAGCCTCTTTGTAAAGGAGATCTTTTGTTTATCATTCAATATATAAGTGATATATTGCTGTTGGGTTTTTCTCCCTCAGGAGGAGGGTTTTCCCAGGGTATCTGCTATGTTATTAAGTTGAATTTGAATTAATTTTCTGTGCATTAAATCTGATCATAAAACTAACACAACGTACCCGGAAACCTCTAGAATAATTAAATAAGGAAGTACAAAGTATGCCAGGCAAAGTGTGCTGAAACTAACGAATTGCTACCTCTAGACTTCAGATCTGCTTTCTCCCACGTGGTAGCTGGTGAAAAGGAGCTGAGAAGGTGGAACGCCCATGAAGAAGCAAAGAAACAACCAAAATGCAAGGCGTTTTGGCCTCCTGGTTCACACGCCCTTCTTGAAGAAACACGCCTTTTGCAAGATTTGGTACAGCTTCCACAAGAGATGGTACGGCTTAACCCCCAGCAACAAACTGGAGCTGAATGAGAGATGGAAATGGCGACCCAAGGAAGAAACCCTATCCTATAACTGAAAATTGGTAAAAATGCACAAAGTAACTCTGATCAAGCACAAAAGAAATTTTGGATGAAGCTCCCACAATGGCAATCATTCAATTGGTGTCTCACAGCCTCACAATCACAGATTCAGTGAAGAATTCTCGCTCTTCAATGAAGTTTTTCCTAAAACCCTTGTCCTCAGACAAAATCATAGAGAAGATAAAAGTTGCAATGTCAAATAATCATGAATGAGCTCGACTTGCAAGCTTTTGCCTTATATCTCCTCAAAAGCATGGCTTTCAAGAAAAGCACGCCATTTGCCTTTTGCATTTGTTTTAAAATACATTTAAATGTATTTTAAGTCATTTCCATAGTTGGGTGCCTTAAGTGATTTAAATATCACTTAATAAAGTATTTCATTACTTTATAAAGTACTAAGTGGCGTTTTACTTTATAAAGTCAATTTGGCTTTATAATAAATCATTTAAGTTAATTTAATAACTTAACCACCAAAATACCCATAACTCCTTCCCAACTCAGTATTTTTCTGTGCCGTCAGAAGCTGGAGAACACTGAACTCCATATTCCTGTACTAAAACCAATACTGAGGTGAAAGGGGTGGGAATGGCAATACCCACCAAAACGGTCACTAACCCCTAACCAAATCCTATCAACCCACGAGGGTCCAAGAAATAAGCTAAGTCCACTACTCCTGAATACTAACTAGAGTGGGGACATTACACAACTATTGATAATTTGATAAAATATGTTTTGAACTTTTGACTTTCCTTTCTAAGTTTCTAACTCTTCAATATTTTTTTGTAGAGATTTGGTGGACAAATTGGGGTGGAAATACCCCAAATCTCAAAAGATTTTCCCTCTGTGTCTTATGCCAACCTTGTAGTGCATCCAATTGCACACACAATTGGAGATTGTTTGAGGCCATCCACACGAAGAAGAGGAACAAACTAGCTTAGAAACGCCTCAATGACCTTGTCTATGTGCAATATAATCTTCGGCTACACACAAGAAAGGTAGAGGAAATATCAGGTGATCCAATTGATTGGGATGAGATAGATCCTTACAGTGATTGGACAGAGGGGATGAGCAGCCATCATTGTTTTCCGAGGATGATATCTATGATTTGGAGAGATAGGCAATGGAAGAGGGGGGTGGATTGGGATTCTCATTGGATGACATTGAGGATGAGGAGATTGAGGAGTTGTCATTGCCACTAGCATCTACATCCAAGATGGAGGCTAAGGAGCCACAATAGAGTCCTACAACTAGACCCTCTAGTTCTACCTCTCCCCTAGTGAAAACTAGACATGGGAAGAGGAAGATGTAAATTTGTAGAATATATTAATGTAGTATTTACTTTCAATTTTACAAAACCAATTTGCTATTTTCATTTTGTTTCAGACTATCAATATCAACGCATTCCACATGAGGATGCCATTTTGTACCCAATTTGCTTCAAATCATTCAAATACAACTAGACTTAGCTTGTTTCTTTTATGTACTCATTTATTGACTCATTGGATGCATCTTATCGTTGAATTTTGCAAAAAAAAATGCGTTTTTAATGAAATTTAATCAATTTTTTAAGTTGTCGAGCTTTTGCCGAGTCGTGTTTTTTGTGCTTGGCAAGTTGTTCAATTTGGCGAGTTTTTCAACTATGGTACTAAGAGCAAGGAACAACAAGAGAATTTGGTCACAACTAAGCTTTGGGGATGTTGCAACATGGAATAAAACGCTGCACAACAATAGAAGGGAAGCAGAAATAGCAAAACAACCAAATACAACACCGTAATTGAAAGATGACATAAGCACAAGATCTGTGGTAGACAAAGATCACAAGAAGACTTATTACATTTGGGCTACCAGAAGGATACCTGAATCAGAAGCACCAGATTTAACCACGAAAATGAGCATAAGCCAATAGCACCAATGCCAACACTCCAAAAACAATTTGATAGCTAATATCACACTCAAAGCCAGCATATCCAATGCAATACTAAACATCCACCCCAAGTTTTGTATTTATAGGATATGAACCATCTAGGAAAGAACTTGTGGTTTTAACAAAGCCATGATATTCCAAAGGGGGCATCCAAGTCATAGTCAAGATAACTATTCAAACCCAAGCACCACCTTTCATGCATACAAGTGTAAACCACACCATTTGACTAGTCAACCAGTCAAACTAGGTGCTCGTTTTGGATAGTGTAACTCCTCTTACAAGATGCTCTTACACACTATTGACAATATAAATCTAAGATGCTTTTCTTAGTCCACTATGTAGCCCCCACATCAATGCTCTCTTACACCCATCATAATATAAATGCCAAATGGTGTAGTGTCATAAAAGGAATCTTGAAATTCCTCCCATGTGTGGCACTTCATTGCATGAGGGGCCAACAATCATTCACATTACAAATTATTGAATATTACATCATTCCTATGATTTTCAAGGTGTACACCACCTAATTCTAATAGTCCTCAAAATCCTTCATTTTCTACTCCTCTTATCATTCCTTCTCATGAATAACCTATCATCACCTTTCCTTTTGATGCAATAAGCCCTCTTAGGAATCAAGAGCAAGCAAAAGAGGTGCCTAAGTGGATTAGGTCTGAGGTTACTTTAAGAGGAAGCTTATGCCCTCTTATTAGATAAACTTTTCAGCATTTTCATATCTTCTTGGTGACCCATAGAAGCAATCTTGGTGAAGATAACCACAAAAAGCCATTTATTGTTGAGTCCTCTATTCCTCCTAAGGGGAAAACAGTTCATAAGGTTATGCCTGCAGATTTCCAGGTTGTTGAGAGAGATTTGAGCTCACAATCACAGCAAAAGAATACAAATTTCCTCAAGATAGCCTCTCAAAATTGTAAAGAAATGGTTCTCAAGGATGGTCAAGATAAAGCTGCTTTTAAAGCTTAAGTCAAATAACTTAGAGAATTCATTAATTGTCTTCTTCAGCTTGCATCTAGTTCTTCATATTTTTATAACAGGTTTTGCATTTCAATGATTAGCAGAGATGATTAGATCAACTAGTTGCACATGGGCAAAACACAAAAAGAAAGATAGCCAAGATTTGTCACCAAGAATCAACAGATAGATAATGCACCTTCTTCACATGCATGACTCTAGGAAACCACATGAGATTAAAGTCTCCTTTTCATTCAACAAAGCTCTTCACAACTCCACAACACACAGTACCTTTAGGTTCGTTTAGGTTCCTAACCATTGGTGCCCATTAACATAGCTTACCCCATGCCACCATCCCCAACAAAGTTAAAATGGTTTCAAGACTTGTCAAAATGCTCCTAGAACCCTTGTCTGTCCAACCATTGTTTGTGTTTCAACCAACACTTTGAAGCAGTTCGACGAGTTAACTTTTTCCTCAACCATCGATAGTACACAATGATGCATGCAAGAAAATTTCCTCATCAGGGTAAGTAATGTGCCAAGAACCAAGTTGGGAAAAAGTTTCCCAAATTGTTACAAAATCTTGATGCAATAGGGCCCATTGCTTCTCATGGGGAAATTTATGATCCAACTGAGATCCACGAGCATTTCAACGATTCTAGGAAATATCAAAATCTAAGTTTCTAGTATTTTCTACATTTCCATAATTTGCATTTTTAGAGGCCTTTGAAGCAAATTTGGCCCTCCACTACTTCATGAGGGGAACCCTCCTACAAGTCCACCTAGATCTCTTGGAGCTCTTTCGAATGTATCCAATAAGTTCGGTTTTCACCCAACAGGCTAGGAGTTCTGACCCCACCAAGTTGGGGTACTAAAATTAGATAATTCCAAGTTTTCTTTTAATTTTGTAGCTAATTCCTCCTCATCCTGCTGTCCATTTAAACTTCCAAGGAGGACACATATGTGGCAACTCTTCAGTTTCCAATGGGAACCATAGTTTAGCAGTTTACTAAGCTTTTCCAGTAATGTATATATAGAATTTGAATCAATGAGGCAAAGTTGAAGGCATGCATCTCTTCCACAGGTTTTGCCAAATTATATGAACTATCCTATTTTGTATTTCTTCAGTAATTGTTATTTGCAACATTTGTTGTGTCAATTACCAGTACATTACAACCAGTCCCTCACTAGGTATTGTCCTTCAAATTTCCACCTTAATTCAGATTACTCCTCTATTTCTGTCAGTACAGTAAAAAAGCCAAAAACAAAAATATGCAAGACCAGCAAGGAGATTTATTTGGTGTCTGGTATATTACCCGCTTGGTTATACCCATTGCAAGTATAATTTGTGTGGGAATCATTATTATGTTCTGTGACTATTTCTGTGTGACTCTTTCATTGCCAACCCTGCCATGCATGGATCTGGAAATACTTCAACAGGTTCTGCACTAGAGATACATTTGAAAACTCTAATCCTTGTATCTATAAGAGTCTAAGACCATCCAAATATCAAAATAATAACAAAGAATCATGAAACATTACGATGCTAATTGTAAGATATCATATTGTCCACAAATTACATATGTTCCATATGACTTTTAAATTAAGGAGGGAAAATGACACTGAACATATTTACTGTAGAAATGTGCATGTAAATTTCACCATAGTAAATACAATATATTCTTGTTTCTATCAAAGCAAAGCTTTAACTCGCCTGCCCATAGCCTACATCAACACCATAAACAAAAGATGCGCCATACTGAAGCAAGCAATCTGTGAAGCCACCTGTGGATAGACCAGAGTCTAATGCAACTTTCCCAGCAACATCAATATTTAATTGCTCAAGTGCTGCCTCCAACTTGTATCCTGCTCTGCCAATGTGGTTTTCTTGTTACAAGGATGTCTGATGTGAAGAGAAAATCCCATGGCATATGGAATGCAAATATGCTGCCAACTTCTAGGAAGGTCAAGAGTAACAAGGATAATCACCTACATACGTATTTCGGAACTTCAGCAGTAATTTCAATGTTAACCTTATCTGAAACAGACATCCCAGCCTTGCCTGCCACTTGCCCATCAACTAAAACCTTGCCTGCAAAAGACAGAATCCCAACAGAAATCAGGACACCTGGACATGAACATGGATCCAATTATATATTCAAAAATAAATTACAGTACAACACAAAAATAACCTTCAACACTATTAAGAGAACAAACATTAGAGATATAACCATAGGATTAATTAACTGCTTTGTAATGACATTTAAAATATCTGTGCTTCTCTTAGCGGATATCATTGGCACAGACCTATAGGTCTTAGATAGCTTTCAAAGAAAGCTACCAGACCTATTTCTAAAATTCCAAGTATCAATGCAAAGCACCACAAAATCTACGGAATGTAGCCTACAATAAAAATAGCTCCATGACAAACAAATCTTACTATTGTTGACGATTATGTTTGTATTGTACTGCAATTTATTTCTGAATATGTAAATTCTTTATGAAAAAATTCTGGAAATTTCAAACCCATCTATTTCTTAAATTGATTTCAAAGAATAATGAGATGTTTTTTTCTAGTACAAAGTATTGATGCAAAGTACCATAAAATCTAAAAGCTGAAGTCCAATGAAACAGCAATAAATGCTACAGCAGAAACAAAGTATGAAGCACAATACGTGAATTATAGAAATATAAAATATATATGCAAATCTTTAAAAAAATAAATTCCTAATTGAAGTCTCAAGTATAGTTATTCTCTAAGAAATCCATAGAGCTCTGGAAATTCCAAGTTTGAAAATTGTACACCACATCGTCAAACATACTTTGTATCAATGTAGTCAGAGTTCAAACAACTAAAAGAATAGAAATCAGAATTTACCGTGCAAATACATATTCTGCAGAGCCATGAAAAACAGCAATAGAACAATATATATATAAGAATATAGATGCAATGATTTGATAAAGGAGCGCACTATATACAACCAAAAGGACACCACCAAGAACAGCATGGCTGAAACCTCTTGGTGCTGACTTTCCAAAACATTACTAAACGCCATCATTACTGCATAATCAATCACAAATTAGATATTCAAGCTAAGTCTTCAAAATATAACTCAAAATATAAATTCTAGATAAATTACCCCATTTTCCCTTTACAGTACCCCCTCCCCACAAGAAATGGCCAAACTAAAGGCTGGCATAAAGGTTCTAACATGAGGAGAGTATAGGAACCTGATCATAAAGAGGTTTGGTTGATCAGACAATCATAAGGCCATCTAATTTCGCATATCAATCTCCTTTTACTGCAATCATTAACAAGGCAACTGCTGATGTTTATGGGATTCTGTTAACGTGTTGCCTGGAAAACAAGATGTATTTTGAAAGACAAAGGGTGACTCAACTTATAGGCAGCTTCACCCACCCACTATAGTACTCTAAAAGGTTCATAAACTTTTAGTGCTAACTTTTTGTCTACTAGTAAGTTTGAGATATGTTTGTTTATATGGATTAAGACACAGAAAGACAAAGTCCTCTTAGTGAATGTGCACTCAGAGCAATATTGATTTGCCTATTGTTTCATACAATTCCAAGCCAAGGCCAAGTTGTCCTTGAGAGTTTGGAAGAGATATCCCTAGTAGCTAAGAATTGAATCAACGACATGTAACTTGGTGTTGCCTAGAAGGTAGGATGTGAGGGTCGACAAAGGTTGGCCATACACAACTTCATATGGCATTATCTTGTCAGAAGAATGATAAGTGTTGTACCACCATTCCATAAGGAGTAGCCACTTAGCCTATTGAGTCTATTGTTATGAAGCAATGCAGCATTAATAAGTTTCTACACATTTATTTACTATATATGTTTGACCATCAATTTGCAATTGGTATGCTGGGCTCACTTTTACTTGCATTCCCTGCAACTTGAACAATTCCTACCAAAGGTTACTGGTGAAGGGTCATGGTTACATACAAATAGAAGTGTCAAAACCATGGAGGCATAAGATTTGATCAAAGAAGACTTGGGCAATAGTCAATGCTTTATAAGGATGGGCCAATGAACAAAAGTGGCATACTTAGAGAGACAATCAACTATTAGTTTTAGGATCAGATTTGCAATAAGCAGAAATACAACAACACATGAACAATAAACACAGCACTTTTACCATGGGAAAACCCTCCTACTCAAGGGAGAAAAACCCAGCAAAATATATCTCCAATATATTGAATGAATAAGAGCAGAAATCTGCTTACAAGTTTGGCCTTACTCAAGGCTGAATTATTACAATGAATAATAGCATCACTCCTTGATGCAAATATACAAATGAATATGATCCTCCTTGAAATTGATCTGCTGCTACCAAATGAAGATCTGCTGCTAAGGTGCAAACTTGAAGTTATGGAATTGATTGATGATCAAATGGATGAACATCTCCTTCTATATATACAATGCAAGGAGACTCTTCACAAGCAAGGTGACTCTTCACCTAGGCCGGCCTTTTTTGATAAATAGCAAATATAAAATATAATTTTGTAATAAGGCCGACTTACTTTAATAATCATTTATTATATTAACTTAGGAGAAAATACCTCCCTAAGCTACAAACACTAACACTCCCTCTTAGCCAAGGAGGTATTTTCCAGATATCTTCGTCATGGAGTCTCCTCATACATCCCAAAGACTTAATATGTTGTGAAAGGATTCATGGATGCTAATATTGTTATTTTAACTGCCTTTCATGTGAACATGAAGTAAAGGATTAAATAATTGTTTTGTTCTGGTAACTGAAAATGTGAATGAGAATGTTTATTTTTAAAAAAAAATGCGAATGTATTGAATGATAATATTGATGATGATATTATATGTGATATGAATTAATGCACTAAGAATGGTCTAACTTTAATTTTTGATGTCAAGTGGATGCAGGACCGACATCATAGGAAGGAAAAAGGGACTATCATCAAGGAGAGGATGCAGTTGACAAGGGTCTATTGTCATCAAGCTCTGGGTTGTGTAAGACGGCGCAAAAATATAACCTTGGCCTTGGTAACTGAGTATAGGTTATTAAAGTCGAAATTAAATAAAATTTCACCTAGCAAAGGTATTTTAATATTTGTAATACAATTGTAAATACTTAAATACTAAAAGTTCAAATAATAATAATAGAAGAGCTTTATGCGTTAAAAAGATTTTGAAACGTATTTTCTTTTTGGGGAAAACTGGTGGAGGTCATGTGAGTCAAGGAATCAGGGCACTCCACCATCATCCGGCGTTGGAAGAAAAATGCCTGGCATTCAAGAGCCATGACGGGAATTCGAAGAGACCATCTTTTAAGCGTTAGTTCTTGCATCAAAATCTCATTCTTCTTCTTCTTCGGGGAATGGACTTTATATTGGAAAAATGTTAACTGGGAAATTCTTCTTCTTCTTCTTCCTGATCTTTCATTTTTAATCGAAGTTTCCTCAAGAGCATAAATCTTCTTCCGCCATAGCTAGGGTATCTTTTGTTCTCTTCATTCGTCACTGGAGTATCTTCTAGAATTTTCTTGCGTCTTTTTCAGTGCCAGGAGCTTTCTCTTGAGCAATATCCTTCCTTTCAATCTATCTCTGGTTAGTGCGGGGTTCTTCTTGGAATCGAATTGAGGAGAAGTTCGCGTGCCACTAGTAGTTGATAATCAAGCAAGGGCTCTGCTTCATTTTTCCTTTCCTGATGCAGCCAGACACGTTTCTACATCTCATTTATGCTTGCCTTTGAATATATTCAACATTACAAGGATGAAGCTAAATCGAAATATTTACCTATTGAATGAAATGCATTATTTTCTTCTCATTTGTGTTGAACACGGGAATCATTTTTATGAAAAGGATATTCTATCATTATTATGGCAGTTGCTATTTATTTCCTTAATGTATTTCCTGTAGGGATTTTATCTCTAATTTGTGTACCTGCCTTGTTGCTCTGTATCATTAAGAATATTCATCTGTATCCTGCATTTCTGAACCTTGAATAGACTAGCAGATGAATTCTCTCAACACCATTTTGTTCTAGAACTATAGAAATCTGTAAGGAAATTGAACACTTATGATTCTTCATTGATTTATGACCCTCATCTTATAATTACTTGTTATCAAGCTGAAGCTCGCTTAACCTCTGACTACGTTGCAGTAGCATCTTAATTTAAAGATAATATTCTTTTCGTTATGAGTTTAAATGTTGTGATCTCCTATTAAAGATGTCAGCTTGACATCGCTATTTAGACTTCTGCACTTAATTAAGCCTCCTTAGACACTTTGTCCGATTCAATCCTTCCTTCCTTACTGGTCTGACCCGGAAGGTGTATAATTTTAGACCTGAACCTTATGCTGACTTTGAGATCATAAATGAATTCTTAAACCAATCTGAAATCTATTTCTTTTCTCTCTTTTTCGCGATTTCAGTAGATCTTCTTAAGGAAGGGATCCATTACTAAATCAACAATAAACTGTAGGGTTATGAACCTAGAGTGTTTTTCTCTGTCCACAAACTAATGGGATATGATACCAAACCTTGAGGCAGTCGTGTCGAGCAAGGGTGTATACTGACGGCACAGTAGTGCTAATAGAGTCGGCACAGTAGTGCCAAAAACAAATATAAATCCTTGGCCAAGGTAGATGCCTGTTAGGCAGAAGTCAGTATCCATGTACCAGATTTACTTCGATCAGATTGATCCTTCTGGATAGGGTAAAAACTTACAGGAGAGGGATCGACTAGTAGTATAGGTGCATGGACACTAGGCTCAGAGACATGATGACACCAGATCCTTGTTGATTACCCTCAAGAAGGGTCGGGTTTCTTCAACTAAAGAACACGAGAAGACTAGTAGGTCTTGGTTGGGCGAAAAGCCCTTGATGATAAACCCCTTTTTCCCAAATGATGAGGTAGTTCATGAATCTCTGGATGAAGATGATGATGTTAGTAACAAACTCTTTTGTACTCCATTCTAGGTATTGCTCGTCCAATTATTCTTTTATTTATCCAGCAGTGTATTCATTGAAATGTTAATTGATGAAATGGTAAACACAGTTAGTTATTTTCATTTAAATAAATGCTGAATTTTTCTTTAAAATAAAATATATATATATATATATATACTAATCCTAGTTTGATAGTTTTCTAAGCCTTTGAAAACGGTAGAATTTCTTTTCAGCTAACATTGGTTTACTCTAGATATAAATTGAAATTAGTTTCACCTTGGAATTAGTTACTAAACCCTAGTTTCAGCATTTTATAATCAGAGATCGGGCTTAGGTATAGTCTCTCAACATGACGCCCACAATGGCTACACCCATTTGTGGAAAGCTCAAAGGTTCATTACAGAGTCTCTCAACGTGATGTCGTCATGGAGTCTCTCAACATGACGTCCACCATGTCTACTCCCATGTGTGGAAAGAAACACACGTACAAGTGCCCATCACGGAGTCTCTCAACGTGATGTCGTCATGGAGTCTCTCAACATGAGGTCCACCATGGCTACTCCCATGTGTGGAAAAACACAAGTACAAGGGGTTCATCACGGAATCTCTCAACGTGATGTCATCATGGAGTCTCTCAACATGACGTCTCATCTCAGTCTCAGAGATGAACAAGGGCTCGCACCTCATATTTCTCCGTCTCAGAGAAATATACACTACAAGGGCTTTCACCTCATACTTCTTCGTCACAGAGAAATATACATTACAACAAATCTTCAAGATGATGTGACTCCCTCTGAAGCTCCAAGTACTTGCATCAATCTCCTAACCTCCTTGTCCAGGGTTGCCTCTGTTGGTTTGTCAGACTCCCTCTAAATGTTAATTCCTCCTCTTCGAAGAAACTAATCGCAATGATAATCTGAATAGATTCTTCCTCTTCGAGAGATGTCTCCAATTAAGTGCCACCAACTCATTCCCATGGCAGCAAGTTGTGTCTCCATTCTTCAACCTGCGTGACTTCCTCACAGGATGCATCAAGCTCTTCCTCCCTTGAATGCAATCTCTCATCATCCTTATGCTCCTTGGTCCGTCCTAAAAGCATTTTAGAAAGTTTAATAATAGTTCATAGAACTAAACTATCCCGAAGAGAAGTACCAATGCTAGAATCATACATGATTCACTATTCCAATGTTATTGCATGAATTAATAACTACATAAAATTCATTCAAGGTACAAGCATAAAATACTTATCTCTTTATGTTGGTACACCAATAAGCTAGACCTATAGCCGTGTCTCATCTTCGCCACCTTCACTCGATCTCGGCCTCATGGAAAGTGGGAATATGAATCGACCTTTTATCAAAGATTGAAGACTCCATTTAAATCTTGAGATCACATTATGAATCAATGCACCCACACTCATGCAATGAAAGAGTTTAAGTAATCAAATGAGTGAATATAAATCATCACAACTTCCTTCCACAAGGCCAAAGAGAATATGGCATAGGAGAAATGCCACGAAGTGTTAAGTCACCCTTAATCAATGAATCAACAAATACCACAGGAGTCGTTCCTCCATACATCACCACTACAATGAAATATGCTAACCAATTTTTTCAAGAATTAACACAACATAACCAGCAATAGATGATTGGATTAGCGTTAGCCTCAAACTGAAAATCTGAACTTGAATGGAAGATACTGAACTTGAATTGAAAACTACTCAACGTCAAGAATGTGCACTCAAGATCCCACTGAGGGCGAGGTGCTAACATATGACGGAGTCTAAGAAATTGAAATTATAAACTGTTAGGCGGATAACCAGCCATGAGAAACAATTCCACACTACCACCAAACAGTGGGGGGAAAAGATTACAATAGAAAGCAATTCATCCGCTGCGGCGGGCATCCACAATGCTGTGGGGATTCACCACTATGAGTGGGTATAAGATATTACAATCAATTTAACCACACTGGCGGTAAACCATCCAGGGGACTTATGTGAGAAGATACAGAAAGAAATTGCAGCAAATTAAACTGGAACAGTACTACTGTTTACAGTTTGTACAATGAGAAATAAGCTGCAAATTACATAGGAAATACAGTAATCTTCATACACAAGATTAATAGATGTTTTTCAATGATTGTTTAACTCTCTAACAGCTGCTAATGAATCAGAAATCAGAACTTCTACAATCTGATACAAAAACAGTAAACTGGAAATATCAATCTGCAACTATGAGAATCAATGAAATGATCATAACTCACTCAATTCTTCTCCGAATGACGTGAAATAAGTTGCAAATGCTCCTTATAAATCTGGCGCCCAAGATAGAATCCAAAAACAGCCACCAAAGTCTCCAATTTATTTGGCACGAATTCCAATGCATCATCAAATGGTACGGCCCCTTGAGAAAATCGATTTTTCAAGATAAAATCAACAACTTCAAATTAAATTCTGATTTTTTGAGGAAGATGGCGCCTCAAGTCAACAATTGGATTGCTCAAGTACCCAGAACGAAATAAAAATCACTCCAAAAGATATGAACAGAAAACAGCTTCAGCTGTAGCAAAACCAGGAAATTCAAAACTGTAGAATACTCCAAAATTCTTCAATCTTTGTTGCTCAATCTGCTAGTCTGATGTGAGAAGCAGCAATGTTCCAACTAGGTGTTGTATTTCAAACACGAAATTGGGAAGGGGCTAGGAGGTAGCATCCTCGAAGCAATAGCAAAATGTCCATAGTCATTTTGACAGCATAACAGTAAGGTAAATGATGGATACCCAATGCTGGAGCAATGTCTTCATTTTATAAAAACTGAGAAACTCATCAACTTCCAAGCAGTACGCCAAGAGACACCCTTTTGAATTCTTCTTACTTTTGAAATTTCATAAAATATAACTCTTCATAAAAGTGGCGTCCACTTTCCTCCAAGCATAAGTTCTAAAAATAAAATATTAATATCTCTTTATGACAAGGCGTACCCTTCATGACCCCTTTTTAAAACAACTTACAAGTTATATCCTTAGGCCAAGGGGTGGTCAACTGAAAAATATAACACTTATGCCTTTTAATCAATAAATTTCATCAATTAAGGCTTGAGAGGAAAATATTGAAACAACAAATAACATGCTCAACTGAAGTGATGACTGAAGACAACCAACTGCATACTGCCATAAAAAGAATTTACTATAAATAGTAAATAATGTGAAATGCCACAAAACTCCAAGCCAAGAAACCCTAATTTTCACCTCATTCCAGTCTACGGGTTCCGGAATAGACTGATGAATGGCTATGTTGATCACTGATGAGAAGGGGACATTACATACAACCACATTGAACATTTATTTGTGCATCGAACAAGCATGTGTCTTCAATCATTGCTTCTTGACTGAATTTCTGTTTAACCAAATCTGATCGGATCTTTTCTTAAACCAGCTCTGATACCATGTTAGTTTTAGGATCAGATTTGCAATAAGCAGAAATACAACAACACATGAACAATAAACACAGCACTTTTACCATGGGAAAACCCTCCTACTCAAGGGAGAAAAACCCAGCAAAATATATCTCCAATATATTGAATGAATAAGAGCAGAAATCTGCTTACAAGTTTAGCCTTACTCAAGGCTGAATTATTACAATGAATAATAGCATCACTCCTTGATACAAATATACAAATGAATATGATCCTCCTTGAAATTGATTTGCTGCTACCAAATGAAGATCTGCTGCTAAGGTGCAAACTTGAATTTTTGGAATTGATTGATGATCAAATGGGTGAACATCTCCTTCTATATATATAATGCAAGGAGACTCTTCACAAGCAAGGTGACTCTTCACCTAGGTCGGCCTTTTTTGATAAATAGCAAATATAAAATATAATTTTGTAATAAGGCCAACTTGCCTTAATAATCATTTATTATATTAACTTAGGAGAAAATATCTCCCTAAGCTACAAACACTAACATCAACTACCACAAAAATGACTGATTTATTGCCCAACTTAGGCAACCCTTCAATAAAATCCATGGAAATGCCTATTTGTACTGCAGCCAGCATTAGCAACAGTTGAAGAGTGCCAAGTCCTAACACTTTCTCTTCTTTGCATTGGCAAGTTTCACAAATATTTTGATATCATTTTTCATATTTGCCAAACAAAAAATGTGTTTAGTTCTTTCATACATCTTTAAGAAGCCCGGATAACCTGCCAAAGGAGATGCATGGAACTCCTCTGACAGTTGGGTTGAAAGAATATAATTTGCAGAAAGAACAATTTTCCCTTTGTAGTGCAAGCATTGGCCATCTCAAGTGTATGTAGGCTTAGTTGTGGGATTGGTTGCTAGTTGATGAATAAGTTGTTGAATCTACGTATCTTGCTGCCATTCCAATTGGACCTCTTGCAACCAATCTAGAGTTTGTAAGGATAAAGTAAATAATGTCCCCTAGTCTTTGGATTTCTAAGATAGGGCATCGACCACCACATTTTCCTTCTCCTTTTTGTAAATAATTTCATAATTATAGCCTAATAATTTGGTGACCCATTTTTGTTGTTCCTGAAGAGACTCATTGTCACAAGATATACTTAAGGCTATGACAGTCTATCTTGATGTAGAAATGCCACCCCAATAGATATGGTTGTCAATGATTCACAACATGAAGAATGGCAATTACTTCCTTCTCAAAGGTAGATTTAACCGAATTTCTACCTACAAGTGCCCTGCTAGTGAATGCCAACGCTCTTCCTTCTTGCATCAATATTGCCCAATCCCAATACCTAAGGCATTGATTTTAAAAAATCTGGTATGGCAAGTACTAGTGTGGTACACATTGCATGTTTGAGAAGGGCAAAGGAACTCTATTGCTTTGATCCAAATGAAGGCATTTTTTCTTAACATGCCTGTTAGAGGAGTTACAAATTTACCGTAGTCTTGGACAAATTTGTAATAATAACCAATTAGATCTAAAAATCCCCAAAGACTTTGAGAATCTATGGTTTGGGCCCATTTTGCACGTCCTCAACGTTCTTGGCATCAACCTTACAACCTTCAATAAACACAATATAGCTAAGATATTCCACCTCCATTATACCAAAATAACACTTGGAGTGTGTTGGCGTTACAATTTGCACCTCTGGAGTGCGTATTGGCAACAAACAGCTATGCACAGTGCGTAATGTCTGCTCTTCAAATTAGGAGGGGAAGCTCCCTCTTGTGCTGATATGCGTGAAAAAGTAAAGTAATCTAATTCCTATCTTTTTGACTCAGTTGGAAAAGGCACGAGGTTTAAGAAACCAAACACATTGCAGCCAAGCATTTTCTCTAGTTTTGCAGATCTTTAACTACAACTAGGCTAAGCGCTAAACTATCCTATTTCCTCAAGAAACAGAGCATGAGGACTTAGGAGCAGGGAATTGGTTATACGATAAACTTTATCACAAGATTCCCAAGGGGGTAAAATACTCAGTCTGAGGTGTAGGCTGAAATAAAGGTTATTGAGAACGATAACAAATGGTAAACTAGTTTCCAAGATTCCCAAGGGGGTAAAATACGCTATTCGAGGTGTAGGCTGGAAGCAGGTTACTAGAAACAAACATTAAACAGCAAGCTCGATTACAGGATTCCCAAGGGGGTAAAATATGCAATCTGAGGTGTAGGCTGCAAACAAGATTACTAAGAACAACATCAAATGATAAACTTCATCTCTAAATTTCCAAGGGGGTAAAATACACTATCCGAGGAATAGATATGAAACAAAGCTTATTAAAACAAAGACATAAACAATGAACATGAAAAGATCATCCAATCTTATTCTAATCAAAGTGAACCAATATAGAATAGCAACACTAGAGGTAAGGTCGCTCAGCATGTATGCTATTACGTGCAAAAGTTAATTACAAATGAGCAAAATGCTCTTATTTATAGACATCAAAGGTGTAGGTAATCCTAAAATCACCTTGAGTTAACAATCAGTCTTGCAAACATGCAAGAGTTTATTGCTAAATCTAAATAAAGGAAACTATACAATTAACTAGAAAACTACCATCAGTTAACCGAAACAAGACTAAACTAAACTGGACATGTGCAACATGCACGTCCTTATTGAAATGAAAGTTAACTGATAACTAACATTAGTTAACTAATCCTAACTAAAAGTCTAAACTCCTCCAAAGATATCTCTGAGAATGAGATAAGCGTGCATAAAATCAGCAATTAAAACTCAAGACTGATGTCGAGTTAACTGTCGCTTCTGACTCTATTCTCAGGAATAACTGTAGGATACAACTGATTGACTACTCCAAGCCATCATGGGCTATCACCTCATCTAGGAACTGGTCAACTGTCTCCTCCTCTAGCACTTTGACGCTATCCACGATGATAACCTACTTATTCAACTCCTTCTCACCATCTTTGATCGCCCTCTGACATTCTCCGACCTCTTCAATTGCCTTGTTGAAACTAGCTGTCATCACTAAGAAGTGATCCAACTTGGATGCCACAGGATCTCCATCAAGATTATCACGAACAAGCTTCTCAAACTCGGCCTGTACTACATCAAGATCACTGTAAGTACCATCTTCATGAAGATAATGGCACGGGATCTGAGTGATAAACTCACTCATGAGTTTGAGAGCTTCGGTAACATTCTCTTTGAGCGCATCCAACCTTGTAGAGATTCTCTCATACGTTTCCACTTTGAAGAGGTGTTGTTCTTTCCAAGCGAAAATCTTCCTTTTATCTTCTTCTGCTACAATGGCGCCATATGCAACTGTTGAGCTATAAGAATCCGGTCCTTTGCCTCGCCCTGTGCTACAATCGTTTCAAGTAATGAACTCCCTCACAAAGATCATATGCTTGGCACCTCAACTGATATAACTCTGTGAGAAGGCATCAGCCTGTAATAATGAATTCTTCAACCCAGTTGTCCAAAAATTCGCCATGATTGACTAATTGATCCAACTTTTGTTGTTCTACAAGTGTCCCTTGAAGGTGTGGAAGACCAGGTGCTCTGCTCAAGTTTCCATGAACGAGATCAGAAATATACTACCAGAGTTGCTTGATTTCAGCCTTAAGAAGCACTTTATCTTCTTCACCCTTCATGACACAGTCTTCAAGATTACTTGTGACAACCCTGAAGAGGCTCACGTCCGTTTGCCAAGTGCTCCTGCCAAGATTAGCTTTGACGAAGGTGAAATCACCAACTTCAACTTCATCCAAGTTCTTACCCTCTAGTGGCGTAGCAACTTCAATGATGATCTTTGCTTCAAGAGTTTTCTCTATGTGCACCTGCTTCTTGATTTTCTTGTTTGACCTTTCCTAATAAGGATCGCCAAAATCAGACAAATCAAGCTTATAAGAAGGCTCTCGCCTCTGTCTTCCCAAAAACCTCTCGAGCCAACATGAATGAACAATGTTATCTTCTTAAGGAGAGATTGTTGTTGTATCAACCTCTGATGGATCAACTGGCATTGAGGCTTCTCGAACTGGTGATTCAGGCTCTAAGTATATATCAATGGGAGGTGACCGTGGTGAAAATGGTGAACCAAGAGGTGAAGAATGTGCTTCAGCCTGTATAACTATCTCCACTGGAACTTCAGGCATCCTTTCAATCTGCTTCTGCTTCTGCTTGTCGGTACTTCTCCCCTTCGTATTCCCACTGACTCTAACACCTTCAAGCAGCTTCAAGATAACCTTAACTCGAAGCCTTGACCTTGAGGTAGAAGGTAGTGAGGAAAACCCTACTAGCGGCTCCGTGACTAGAATTGTCTTGCGCCTTCTCTTACTCTCCAAGAAGTGCATGTTGGTTTTGATAATTGTCCTTAACACATCCTCAATTGAAGTACTCTGCTTGGCATACCAATCTGGTTGGTGAAGTGGCTGGCGAGCAACTTGATCCTTGACGAATGAGCTAAGCAACACCTCTCCATCATCATCTGACAACCCCTCAACATCCTCTGATAGGAAATCAGCGAGTTGAGCAATAGTAAGTCTGTAGTAATGACATTAGTACACTTCAAATTTGTCTTCGCGGTTGGCCCAAAAGTCCTCAAGTGTTGGCCTGTGTGAAATACTTCGCTCCAATCGAGCTGAATAATGACCCAACGGATCATAAGAACGCCTTTCGATGAGAAACCTGAGATTGAGTTTTTCTAACTCGTTCATCATTAGCTTGCAATCAATAGCTACCTTGCATTTGTAATTACCCCCTCCAAAAGGAAAGGTGAATGCATGCTTGTGTCGACTGCGAAGAAAAGAGTGAACTTTTTGAACTTGTCTTAGAAACTCCATGAATAGGACCTTGTCTGATGGATACGTCGGTAGCATCAGAGGTTCTTCGGTGTAACCATACACTCGGATATATGTGAAAGGGGGAATTGAATGAACCAATCCGCCCAACTCTCCATTGTTGACTTTGCCTCTAGTGAAATCTTGATGTGCATTTCGTTATCGAGGTCTCTGACTGTCTTCATTAGGAAGTGATCATTCACCGCTTTGAAATCCTGTTCAGCCTTTGAGAACTCCAATTGAGAGTAATATTCGTGAATATGTTGAACGCCAAGAGTCCCATTGGTCTTCAAGTGTCTAAAATTGCCTTGGAATGCAATTAAGTAGACCAGATAAGACACCATGTGAAACTCGTGGATTTTGAGGAATCCCATAATTTGTTGAAGGCACTCGTTGATTAACATAGCCCGGTCAAAATGCTCTTTACCGTCGATAATCCAAGAAATGGCATAGAACATCCACAGTCGGAAAATATTAGCCTCCTCCTGACCTGTAACCTGATTGAGCAAAGTTATCAAAATAGCAACTTCATCCTTGAACTCCCCACGACCAACCTTCTTTGGCATGTTGGTCTTCTTTATTTTTAACCATCTCTGAGCAACCTTTCTCTGTGATCTTTCTTTGTCTTCATACCATATCTTATCACAAGCCTCAATGACTACAGTGAAATTGTCTAAACGAGGAGGAATGGCAAAGCACTTCTCAACATCCCTTGGCTTGAGGCTACAAATGCCTCTCCCATTGGCTGATCTGATTTGTCTTGTGGATGAATCGTAGTAGATGCCACGGCCAGCAATCTGGAACGCTCAATATTTTTAACTGTGTTGTTGCTAACGCCTTCCAACGTGCTCAGTTTGACCAATGGATAGACATGACCCAAGTCTGTGTCCGAGGTTTTCAAAAAGTCGTGTATCAAGACCAATTTGGCCTTGCAATCTATAGGGTTGAATTGCATTTTGAAAATATGGATTTTTAACTATAAAGTTGAGTATGTTTGGACAACTTTCAGGAAAAACTGAAAAAAGCTCTGGATGAGGCTAAAAATAACTAGTTGCGGGAAAAAAAATTGGAATTTCTCTGAAACATGGGTTTTGTAGAGGATTGAATTCTAAACAAACCTAGATTATCAGAAATTCGAAAATTTGAGTTTTAGCAAGGCATGCAAAGGCTTTTCAGTTGAGAACTGTAGGGGTTTTAAGGCTTCTCGGGACAATTTTTTCCAAGAAAAACTGGCACATGGGTTTTGTAAGCAATGGAATTCATAGCCAACCCAGATGATTCGATTTTGGAAAAAATGTGTTTTTGGCCCACATGCAAAGAAAGCTTTGGAAAAAAGCGTAATGCTTCCAGAATGGAAGCAGCGAGGCAATTTTCTCAAAAAAATCTAAGACATGGGTTTTGCTGCTGATGCTAAAATATGTGAACCTAGATGATCAGATTCTGAAAATTGTCATTTACTTTGACATGCGAGAGAAAACCTAAGAATTTGAGATAGAAAATAGAAGTTATTATTCTGCCACAAAAAATCACCTATGCTTGAACTGGATTCGATGAAGTCTACATGCACACTAAAAATGAAGTCTAGAAAATGTATCTTATGAACAATCTGGACCTGGCACTGCAAATAACAATGAAAAATATTACTCGAAGCGCCTTCAAATCTTTGTTTGCTCAAGAAAATTGTGTTTGCTTGCACCTGTTATGAGAATAATGGACGCCAATATGACTTAAATAAATAAATTTAAGTCTTGAGACGTCGCAAATTGCATTAAATTTAGGCGCCACCCTAATTGGACCTCAAAAATGTACAGCACCTCCTGATTGGACCCCCAAAACTCAATTAACTGATTGAGAAATTCACCCTAAATAGAGTGCTAGCTTTTGATTGGACCAAATTCAATTAACTGTACATGCAAAAATAAATCGCCCCTTTGCAAGCGAAAATTAAGTTCAATCGAAGTCGACCAACTGAAGATTAAATAATATTTAATTTCAGTTCACAATCTCCACCATTATAGGGTGCTTCATGCACTTGAGTCAAAAAGTCAAACTTTGACTTTAGGCGTCATCTTTCCAGAGAGAAATTTTCTTGAAAATTTCAATTTGCAAACCTCATCGAAGCCCATGTTCGACCACTAATTCTAATTGACTGATGTATCCAGAAGACTAGCCGACAGTTTCATTAAAGGGCAGGATCAAAACTGACAAGAAACTCCTTGAGGCTGCAAAGCTTCTGAGATCTAAGGCTTCAAAATTCAGGGCACCCCTAACCTCCAAGGGCGCTTTTAGCTTCAAACTTAGTCAATTTTTCATCATTTTGAAGGTGATTTTGACCTCCCTTCATCTCGCGTTCTCCAATGTTCAACAAAACTTCAAAAATGACAGGCAGGCTCACTACGGAACTGGCTCCATTCTGCACAAGAGCTCTTAGAGAGTAGTTTTCCAAAAATCATCATCCGCTAGGTTAAAATCGAGGGCACCCCTAGCCTCCAGGGGCGCTTTTGTTCCCAGACTTAGCCATTTTTCAAACTGGCTGAATCTACGCTTAATCCCTAGCTGCAGGCTGCTGAGAAATCTTCTGACCTGGTTGAGGTATGCAATAGAAAGCTAGAAGCATCATGGATAGGATAATTTGAGATGACCAAAAAGACTGCATTTGAGGCTCCAAAACCTTGGGCGCCCCTGGCCTCCAAAGGTGCTTTTGCTACTTCCTTGAGATTTTGACCATGATTAGACCTTACGTTTGACTCTTGATACTAGCAGTTCAGAAACTCAGATTAATCCGCTAACGGATTCGTTGCGAAGCCTGATTAAGTCTGCAACAAATATCCTGGGTATCATTTGGTCGAAAACCTTCATCTGGTACCTTAAAAAGATAGGCGCCCCTGGCTAAGAAGCACGCTTTTCCTTCCAGTGTTAGTCAGTTTTTCATCTCCTTCATTTCTTGTCCAATCTCCTGTATCAAGTGCTAGACAGATCTTTCAGACTAGCTGGTAGGTTCATCACGAAGCTGCCAGTATTCCGGAGAAGTCTTCTTGGAAGTGATAAATCCCAGAAATGAAATTTGAGCCTCTAAAATCTAGGGCGCCCTTGACCTCTAGGGGCTCTTTTGCTTTGGAGTTAAAAAAAAATTGATGATTTTCATCCTGGCGAAAAATCCCCTCTGAGATGAAGCATTATTTTGACCATATCTCACCATAGATTCTTCATTTGAGTGTTTTAGCTTAGATTTTGACACCTGGTATTTGAGCATTTGCCATTAACGACCTCGGGGCTCCTAACTTTCCACCTGAAAAAGCGAAAACTACCCACCAGACTTAAACTGACTTCTAACTGAATCTGACTTCACCACTACGATCATGAGGTGAAATAAGCCAATCAAAACAATTTTCAATTAATTCTGACAAGTTCCAATTTTTAGGGTTTTTGACCTAAAAACAAGGGTCCAGAAACCCTAATTTTCAAAATTTCCAAATTTTGCCAGTATCTTCCTGGCATCAAATTGACTAAAAGCCCATACTTGATTTGCCCAAAAACTATGTTCTGACATCATTTTTACAAGGTTTAGACTACTTTAAGAAAAATGCCTTAATGAAGCAAAAAAATTGGTTTGGGTACGACAGAGTGCTCTACAAATAACTAATTTGTTGGTACTAGTGTAAGGTCTGATCCAAGTGCATGAATGTTATTCCCGTGTCTTGTTGTAGAAGAGACTATCATCTCAAAGGGTCACAATGAATTTTTGAAGGAAAGGCCAGAAAATATGATTCATTAGACTTTGAAATGTGGATTGTATATTTATGAGGATAAATGGCATCGCCAAAAACTAATAATGGCCCTCATGAATACAAAAGCTTGTCTTAGGGATATCTTCATCTGTAAGCAAATCTAATGGTAGCTAGAGCGTAAATCGAGCTTGGAGAAGAAACTAGCCTCATGCAACTTATCTAACAATTCATCAAGAACAGGGATAAGAAACTTGTCCTTGATAATGAGTTTACTGAGCTCACGAAGGTCCACATAGTATCACCATGAGCAATCTTTCTTGTACACTAGGGGTACTAAGAATGAATAAGAGCTATCACTCAACCACATGACCCCAACATTAAGCAACTCTTGAACCAATTTTTCAATTTTGGTTTTCTACATATAAGGATAGCAATATGGGTGAATGTTTGGTGGTTGACTACGCAGAATTAATTTGATTGTGCATGACCTTGTGAGTGTCGAGGCAGTAGTCCTTGGGTTGTTGCAAATAATTGTGAATGCCTGTCAAGGAGAAATTGTGAGTCCAAAGAGTAAGTTGAGTCATTTTTTGTTGTCATTTACATAGTAAAAAATTGAGCATGATTCCTTGAAATCCCTTTCTAAATAACTTCCCAAGGCAATGTAAGCTAATAATTTGGGTAGGTCCTATTATCACACCCCTTATGGTATATTATTGCCCATGAATAGAGAATTGAATCCATATTTCAATGAAATACCACATAATGGGTCCCAATGCATAAATCCATAAGGGGCCCAAAACTATATCGCACGCATGTAATGAAAGTGCAAACATATCAAATTGAAGAGTGTCTTCCCCATTTGAATCCTAACATTTTGACATTTGCCTTTACAAGCCAATGTTCCTTCATTGGCAATCATCACCTCAAAATTAATGCAAGGACACACACAAGTTATCCATTTAGCCACTCAAGGGTCAATGAAGTTATGGTTGCTGCCAGAATCAACAAGGGATGGTTAAGCAATGCCCTTTTAAGTAGCTTGACATCTCCACCATTTAGGGTGTTGTGATCCAAATTGAGGCATGCAAAGAAATTTCAACGGTTCAATCATCACTCAAACCTATCTCTTCATTTGTTCCTCAACTAAGCATTCTTCTTAAGCATCCAACATGTAAAATGAATAAGTGTGGCACCTCCACATCTAGGAGATAAAAATTTTGTTTAGTGCATTTATGCTCCAAAGCATATTTCTCATCACAATTATAGCATAGTCCTTTCACTTGAAGAGAGGCCATTCCTCATTTGTTAGGCACTTGATGGGTGGTGATCAAGTACCTAGCTTGGTGTGAGGTAGTTGCCATAAGGTGGCATGGGAAAATGTTTGTTGAATACTAGCTTGTGGTGATTTATAAGGATGGTGCTAGACAGAAAATTTATTCTCAACTAATTTAGCCAACCCAAGAGCTTTCTTCAATGTGGTGGGCTTAAATATCTTGATTTCAGCACAAGTGTCTTCTTTATTACTGCATCTTACACATTTGACAAATCTTAATTATTTCATATTCCTTCTAGTTTGTACCTACTTGAACCTTCTTGCCTTCATAAACCATTTACATTTCTTGTGCCTATGAAAGAATAACAAATTATGCCTTCTGAATTTTGTAGCCTTGGGTAAGCATTCCAAGCAGCATAGCTTGAGTTACCTATTTGAAAATCAGTAAAACATACATATTTAAGCTTAGATTTTTGAAGGGTGATGTGAATGTGCATTTTTCAGAAAGGTTCCACAAAGTGAGGCACTATTTTCAAAATCCAGTACATTAGCAAAGAAAGTCATTAGTTTAATTTTCAATTACAATGAAATTCTGCCTATTCTATTAATAATTAGACCATAGAGAAAATCTTTACCTAGAATATCCAACAAAGTTCACTTTTACTACAAGAAATATGTTAAAAGGAAACAAAAAAAGCATCATTAATTAACATTTATATACTAAGCACTTTACCTAGAACAAAACATAAGCATCACTAGAATCACAATTTGAAAGTTATCCTTAGTGGATTTTGTAAATTTCCTTGAAATTTTACTTGTTATAAACTTATATGTGCATTGATTTTTAGCATATTCAATAAAAGTAAGAACATTTTAAATTTTATCTTCCCAAGGAATTGATTTATGACCTTGAATATTATTAGTTCTTACCTCGAAGTATCCAGGATTGTATCATGGTCCTCGAGTATTGTGGAAACCTTTGTACACACATCTCATCAAGTCTTTGCCTCCTATTTCCAGCAAAACCACACTTAAAATGATCCGAATACATGATCTTAAACTTCTCATTTTTGGAAAAAAATAATGAATTCTAGAAATGAGTATTAGTGTACAAGAAGAGCTACAGGAAATTTTAGAAACTTGTCGCCTAATTTTCCAATTAAAACTCACTTTGATTGACCAAGGATTTGAAGTTTTAAAAATGATTGAACAGAAACATCCATATGCATGAGGGAAAATGTGAAGAAATAATGTAATCAGATGTTTAACGAAAAGCTAAAAGGCATGAATGATTTTACAAATAACATAGCATTTCATGCTTCAGAATGAAATAAGACACCTTATGAATTTTCACTTGCTTCTATTCATCAAATGAACAAAAACCATATATCATTATAACAGAGTGTAAGCTATTATGCCCTAGCTAAGATCCTTCAATTAAGAGGCATTGAGAAATACTAATTACATACACTGCTAATGCCTTACACTAAACAGATCTATATGTGGTTGACAGTACTACATTAGTAGACAATGATTACATGATAAGACATACAGCTTCCCACAATGGGAAGACTGCTTTCCTTCCTTTAAAGGGTGACTCTTATTCTTCAAACTACAGGCAGTTCTATACAATTACATGAATCATCTTATATAACCATCTATAGCTGCAAGACACAACTCTAAAACATAATCCGCATCAGTCTCCCTGAAAATTAGTTAAGTATCCTGGCTTAATCCTTTGTTTCTACATTAAAAAAAGTAAGCATCCATTCTGCTGAAAGTAGCTGAGAACACTTTTCAACAATGGTAGTTAAAAAAAATAGATGATGCTGCTCTTGCACCCCATACAAACGTGATAGGCTGAAACAAGTTGCTTTCAACCAATGCAAATATAGATAAAGATCATATACACAAATATAGTTTATTAGGTTGCCTGATGAGTCTTCAAGCATTTAAGCAGTCTTAAACTACAACTGATCATAAGAAAGATTGACTATGTTGAAGTTCCAAACTTGAAGCCTGTTGCAGCTTGCGATTAAGACTTTTAAGTCCAAAACTGGCAATTGCTTGCTAGCTGCTTTGCAATGTAAGTAATTCTTAGGTTTTACACAATACATTATAATTTGCCCAACGAGCTCAGAAGGCAATATCTTCTGAGGCAATTGATATCTATCATGATGATGCTAGCTCTGGTCCCAATTATTGCCATTGCTTTATCATGCAATGTGTACCTCTGCTAATAAGCTATTATAGAGTAAGAACTAATAGGAAAGGCATTTGCTCCCAAAATTGAAGTTTCTATGCTTTGGTGTGAAACCATGTGCAGGGCTTATAGTTACTGCATTCTCAGTGCTTCCAGTGATATGGATTTGCTTCTAGGCACTGACATATGTCTTTGTTTAGTATATTACTCATCCCGTATATGGACAAAGATTTCCACAAGGATATAAACATATGGAAAGATAATGCTTGCTGCTTTAAGCCAATACAAATGTAGATAAAGATCATAAATGCAAATATAGTCTATTGGGTTATCTGATGAACCTTCAAGCATATAAGTTGTCTTGAATTACCATTGATCATAAGAAAAATTGAAGCTGCTATTTGAAATTCCAAACCTGAAGTCCATTGCAGATTGCAACTAAACACAATTGCACAGTAACCATTTCTTATGTTTTCTAAATGAGCTCTAACTCAGATCCGAGGAAGTCTCCAGGGTGCAACACTCCAAACTCTAAGCATCCAGATGTACTATTAGTGGAAGCAATATTGACAATGAGTCAGATATAACAATCAGAGAGTAACAAGCAAGAACGATAACAAGCAAGAATGATAATAGAACCGAAACAACCAACTGTTTGTTAGTGTCTCATGTACAAGACATACTCTCAAGAGATATATATGACTACATCTAACTTGTGTATCAAAAGTGTTGTCACAAATGTATAAAATGCATTTTACAAGGATAGTGGTTACATCAAGAAGGGTTAAAATGGTTGGTTTTCAGTAATGGCTGATGGTTTGCGTTCTTCCAGGTGTGAGAATTCATCTCCCAAGTGGATGTGTAGAGACAAATACAGTGACTTGGCACAAACCCTCAAAGAACAGTCTGACATGGTGCAAAGCTGTTGTGTGCCAACTGTACGTGATACAAACAAGCTGCGTATAGAGCGCAGCATCATGCTACATGGCACTGATCTACTAAGAAGATGACATTAAGGTTAGGCATCATTGGGAATGAAGCAACACCTATAGGTGCTGTCATATCGCAACATGGTATGGACTCATGCATCATGCTAGACACTGCTAAGGTGAGGGTGCAGCTTGACCCATTATGCCCCAAATCATTTGCCCTTTCTTCCTGTTGTCCCTAATTTTTGACTTCTTAAAAATTGGAATAACCTATCAAAATTTTGATTAAATTTGAAGTTTTCCTCTTCTAAGGCACGTTTTACGAGGTGCAAAGATTAGCGAATCTCAGTTTTAGGTCTTTAATCCTTTGGGTTACCACTTTTTACGCGTTCTTCTCCGTTTTTGTGAAATTCTGAGTCATTTTTAGTGTGTTTTTGGTCAAATTCGGGTTTTTCTGACATCACTGCAAGTAGGAGTTTTTGAGCTTGACTGCAAGTTAATAATAAGAACTTTTTGTGTCTATTGCAAGTCACTTTGTTTTTATTTTCTCTTTTTAAAAAAGCCTTTTTAGGAACTTTTTGAATAACTTGTAAGTGTAGGAACTTTTTAAGTTCTTTGCAAGTTACTTTTTCACTTTAAGTAACTTGTAACTACTCTAAAAAGTTCCGATTTTATTTATTTTTACTTGCAATTGCCTTAAAAAGTTCCACTTACTTTTGTTTTACTTGTAATAGCATGTAAAAAACCTGATTTTCACTTGCATTTGTTTTCATAAAGCCCGATTTACTTTAAAATACTTGCAATGTCTTTTTAAAAAAACCCGATTTTGTGAAAAGTAACTTGCATTTGTCTTTAAGAAATCCGATTTCACTAAAAGGCACTTGCAGAGACTTTTGAAAAGCCCGATTTTACACAAAGTTATTTGAAAATACCTCAAAGAATTGATTTCATGTTGAATCGCTTGCAAAGAGCTTTAAAAAGTCCGACGCCATTCTTGATTAGAACAGTTCAAGTCCTATTTCATTTGTCTTCCTTGTTCCAAGCAGATTTTATAGATCCAGGAGCTTAAATCATATTTTTGACTGTTTGTATTCAAATCTCTTTCATTTTCTGAGTTTGTAAACGGGCCTGGGGTTTTCTTCTTCGTTTTTCTTCCCATTGGTATATTGCTTATTTCCTTATTTCTTTATAACATTTTTTGTTATTTATCATCATTGTATGAAAAACGTGATTTACATTCACGCGTTTTGCCTTTGATTCCAACGTTCTTTGTTTAAAGAAGAAAACATTTTTATAAAAACGTGTTCTCTTCATTCGCCCATTTACCATTCCATTTCTAAATGCGTTTTTCTGTATTTCGTTTATCACTTCCATTCCATTCTCAAAAACGTTTTTATAAAAACATGTTCTCTTTACTCGCCTTCATTTTATACACGTTTTTCTTTCATTTCCATACGCCCTTTATTCACCTTTCATTCAAATATTCTTTCAGCTGATAATGCATTCATTTCACCCTCCATTCAAAAACGTGTTTCTTATTTTCAGTTATCTTTCATTCGCCATACATTTCCATTCGCCCTTCATCTCATTTCATTCCACATTTACATTTTATTCCATCTCATTACCATTTTCTAGAAAAGAAGAAAAGAATAAAATTATGCCTTAGATGCAAATCGGGTTTTTGCCCACTCATTACAAGTAGGGCATTTTTGTCTAAAATGCAACTACAAGTTAGCACAAGGAAATAAACTCGCAATGGTTTCCTATTTTTCCTACTTTGCACTTTTACTTGCGATGGCTTCCCAAAATCCCAATTATACATTTCACTTGCAGTCAGCCTTCCAAAACCCGAAATTCACTTGTGACCCCATTTTTGCATCAATTAGTCCCTTCCCTTGTCAATCTTGTTTACACACATGATCTATCAAACCAAAAAATCAAGGCATGGGCATTGTTTTATAACAATTTCATCTTGAATAAGGTGTTATAGGTTCTTCATCAGTGAACAAAAGAAGAAGAGACACAGCAGTAATTCATGGAGCAGCCCGAAGGTCAATAATCCTCATGAGATAAAGTGAATTAAGCATTGAAAAAGAACGCAACAAAGAGAACTTCCTTCCTAAATAAATGGTACTACTCCAAGCCTGTGATAAAGTTGAAGTTCGCCAAGTACACAAAGATCATTAAGAATGCAAATTCCCGCTCCAAGTTCGAGATGTCTTCACCAATCCTGAATACTTCAAATTCTAAAATCCTGAAGCAGCATGAAGATCATCGTAGATGAAGGATGATGTAGTTTGAGTCACGTCTTGGACACTTAGAATAATTTCAATTATGCATTTGTAATTTTGTTTTGACAAATTACATGTAAAGTCAAAAATTGTAATGGCAAATGGCCATGCTACTCACATTATTGAAGATTGTAATTACATGTAATCAAATTACAAGTCAAGATAATTTAGGACTGTAATTTGGAATAAGTCAATTGCAAGTAGTTGCTGGTTGAGAGAATTTCTCAAGTTAGTTGGGATCCTCCCACCTTTTTCTCATGACCTCTCTCCTATAAATACTTGAGGGGGTCCTTTGTAATCTTTATCTTGTTAGCAAGCAAGAAAACTCTGCAGAATTTTGTACTCATAAAGACTTTGAGCTTTAAAGTTATAAGTTTATCTCTTTCAAATAATATCAAGGAGTTACAGATTTCAAACTTTGTGTTGAAATCCTACTTTGCTTCCATTGTGTTCTTTTGTCATTTTGGAGCATTACTTTGTGATCATTTGGAGATTGTAGAAGATTGCTAGGGAAAGCTTCAATCAAAATATTTTCAGACTTTGTGCTGTAAATGTTAAAGATTGAATTCATAATTTAGAAGTTAAGAAGAATTACAAGTCTTTGTGCTCGTAACGATTCCCATTCGTGATAGTTAATAGATACATCATATTAGCGGACTTTGTACTATCTTATGCTGTATGTTATCATTAGAATTATCTTTCAAAGGGTAGATAGGATTGCAGATTTTCAAGACTTTGTGCTTGAGGTTGTTTTCCGTCGAAGGAAGTGGAAGTCTTTGAGCTTTCAAGAAACTTCATTTCCTTTCTACTGATTTTATTTGCAAGCTGTTGTTATAGTTTATTTCATGTTACTTTTCTGCGAAGAGAAAAGAGTTTAATCTCTCTGAAACAAGAGGAAAGATTATCATTCCACCCATATTTGTTTTAGTTGGTTAGATAGGGGGAGACTTCCCTTAAATAGGAGAGTTTAACTCACACACTGTGTTGAAATCACCATTTTGTCAAACCTCCTAAGTTTACAAAATATTCAACCAACACTTCCAAAGTGATGGTCTCCATCACATCATTGTCAATGAAGAAAACTGAGCTCTAAATTGTTGACAGTTGTACCACTTGACACAATTGGTATATTGGCCTGTCTTGACCACACAAAACAACTGTGGACATCACTGAGTGTAGTGCTAGTCTCGATGAGCCAGTTCTTTTGTACTAGATGTGGGTATTCGGAGCCCAACTCAAAAGAGTTCAAAGATACCACTATTTCAAGTAAGGGTGGAAAATATGGCTTTAAGATTTCTACGTTAAATACATGAGGAAGATTCGAGTATGGTGGCAGATCAAGAACAAAGGCATTAGCTCCAACTATGTGCGATATGATCTAATGATCATCTCACAAAGGCTCAATCTTCCTACGTGGACCATTGAAGCTCTTTTTGATAATCAACCAAGCTTTCTCACCTATCATGAACTAATGAGGTGTGCAATGAGCAGCATAGTGCTCTTTATATTTCTATTGTTGGCCAAAGCTCAAGAGTATTTGTTGAACCTACAGATGAGCATGTTGGATGTGTTGCAAAAAGTTATTTTCCTTGTCCACTTCCTTTTCTTTCAAGTGCAGCATTGTACCAGGTAGTTCATGGTAGGAAAAGTTGATGGACACAACTATCTTAAACCCAGGACATTTCTAAAATCGATCATGCCCTGTATAACTATGCAAAGAGTTGTTATAGGAATGTTGCTTAATAGTCCCAAGTGCATGTGTGTGCATTGTTGTACTTTTGCAACAAACAGAGAAGGGTGTGATTGACCACCTCTATCTAACTATTTGTCTAAGAAAGGAATTGTAGACCAATTCAATTGTGAATCTAGAATGCCCCACAATTGTAATGTCCCTTCCTTAGGCAACTCAGACCTTAGCAGAGGTTGGCCTACTACTAGGGTTCTCATAGGTCAGCAGTATGGTTAGGGGACACAACCCGGGGTTGTGGAGCCTTGCTAGGAGCTTTTCGAGCCTTCAGTTTGGAGTTCAGAGGATGAATCCAGGGATAATTTGGAAAATATTAAAGCTGGCTCTAATGGAATAGTAAAAGGTAAATAGTAACAAAGAATTAGAAGATGAATAGTGAAAAGTCCCTCCCCCCCCCCTTTTGTGCCATGATGCCTAAGAGATATAACATGAGTGTTTTTAAAAACAACTTAAATGTATTGAAGGGGCATAGTGAAAGGCTATGCCTCGCATGGAGACCAAGCAAATTTTAATAAAAATACTAAAAAGTATTCATGTGCCAAGTTGAAAACCCTAAAAAGGGGTCGACCTCTTTGGAGGGAAAGCAAAAAGTTATAAAAGGAGATGGAGGCTGCCATTTGACCATATTAAGAGTTTATGTTTTTGAGCAGCTTGCAGGTTGGAGCTCAAGAAGGGTTTCTACATGCAGATTGGGCCTTCCAGGAACGAAAACTCTTGGGAGAAGGGAGTGTTGGACATAGCCCCAGCATTCTAGAAGGAAACAACATCACAGAGCAGATTTCTTATCAGTTTGGCAACGATTATTTGGGGAGAATGTTGCAGATCAGTCATTTGGAAGGGCAGAAATTCATATAAGATTGCAGATCAGACCTTTATGAGGGCATTTCTACCATCATACAGTAGTATTACAGTCAGCCATACAACCATTGGGCATTTGGGCATCAAACCCTAGGTGCCAAGTGGAGTTCTTGAAGGTTTCGAGCTGGAAATTCACCTACAACAGTTACAAAACTTATCTAACACCTAGAGCCGAATTGTGGAGTCATATTTAGAGTTGGAAGAGTTCAAAATTGCTGTCTCAGAATTATATCAGACCTGTAGCATTCTTATTTGCTATTAAAAGAGTGGATCAGACCTGAGAGTTTTGCTTCAGTCATGTAATAGTTCATTTCCAGGTCTATTGATGAATGGGTATGTTGCATTTAGCCCACATTCATGTAATTTCAGTATTTTAGTAATAGAACTATGGTATAATTCAATTATTTTCCATTTCCAACATTTGTCATATGTCATGTTATATGCATAAAACTCAAAACACACAAAAAAAATCAAAAAAACACAAAAACAAAACCCTTCCCTATTCGCTGGTCAAAGACTTTGAAAAGACAAAACTCAAAAATTAGATCAGATTTGGGTTGGGGATCTTTCAACAATACAACCATTGAGCCATGGTCAAACACAATGGATGCAAGAAATCTACTATGCATTAAGAAATTATTGAAAAAGGGTTGTGATAAGTCAAGCACACTAACTTTTCTTGCATGTGATCATGATGACCAATTTCAAAATAAATTCACGATGACAAGCATGGTGTCATTTTGATGCTTCATCGTCAGAGACTAGATAGGATTTCATGGCCAGCTGGAATTGACAATGTTGTATGTAACTCAAGCAACTCACTAGTTGGCTTTGGTAAGGCAACACGCGATGTATGAATTGATATGGAAATCAATGTTGGTGCGAATGTGAAGCCAAAAGAAATGTTTTTTGAAGCATAAAAATTCTTGCTTACTCTAAAGTGTCTTATCTTGGAATAGTGTGCCTACCAAATGAGCCACTAGTGAGGTGCGTTGACAAGAATGCATAAATGCTTGAGCTTGTAGAGACATTAGTTAGCCAACTAGTGATCAAGAACCTCATCACCGAACTCCATTCTCAGATGGTGACTCATGGCGAGCCTCCAAAGTATTACAGTTGGTTCACGCCAATTTATGTGGCCCAATGAATACTCCTTCAGTTACTTGTTGTAGGTATTTTTTATTATTTGTTGATGATTTTAGCAAAAAAATGTGTGTATTTTTTGAAAAACAAATCAGATGTGTTTGGTATATTTCAGCAGTATAAGGCCTTAGTTGAAAAAGAGTTTGATTCTCCAATAGTTACTCTTAGGTCTAATAATGGGGGGGAGTTTTGTTCTTCTAACTTCTCCAGTTTCTATTATGCATATGGCATTGCTTCAACTTACCACACCATACACCCCATATGGCGTTGTTGAATGTAGGAATCGCACCATTACTAAAATCGCTCGTTCTATGCTAGCGCATAGAAATGTTCCTAAGAAATACTGGGCTGAAGCAGTTTATACTTCTATTTATCTTTTGAACCGATCTCCAACTCATGCGATTAAGAAGATGACTCCTAAAGAAGCCTGGTTTGGACAAAAGCCTAAAATCAACTACTTGAAAGTTTTTGGCTCTACTGCTCATGTCTGGATTCTGAATGCCAAGCGCAGTAAGCTGGATTCCAAAACCCAGACACTCATGTTCACTGGCTATAGCGAGAATCACAAAGCATACAAGTTGATTGATGTAGATTCAGATCGTCTAATCTTCAGTCGTGATGTTGTGGTTGATGAATCTACTGGGCCTTTCGTTTTGTCTTCTACTTTTGTGCATCCTGAGGAACAGCCTCCAAAAGATTCTGAATTGGGTGTTTGTCTTCCCCTAAGTCCACTTGATGGGAGGGATTTTGTAGTTGAGCAGCCATCTCAGTAGAATGTTCCACCACCCGCCCCTCCTCAGGACAATCTGGATCCTGATCCAGCTGATTTTGTACCAACCACACCTAGTGATGTTGTTCCACCTGTTTAAGATATTGGTACTTCTACTCTCCGGCCAAAATGGTATGCTAAAACCATTAGTGATCTTCATGATGATGAATTGATCGAGGGTAGAACTGCTTGGAAGAAGAGCAAGCGGCAAAATACTATTAATTTTGCTCTCATGGCCAATCTGCACAGCATCCCTGAGCCTCAAACATACTCTGAGGCTAAAGGCGTACCTGAGTGGGAAAAGGCTATGGAAGCTAAACATAATAGCCTTCTGAAGAATAACACTTGGGTCATTTCTGATCTTCCACCTGGGAAGAAGCCCATTGGCTACAAATGGGTGTATAAAGTTAAGTATAAGGCAGACAAAACCCTTGATAAGTACAAAACTCGGTTAGTAGCCAAAGGGTTCTCACAAAAAGAGGGTACACGAAAATTGGTAAGTACCTTGTTGATCATGGTTTTCAAAGGAGCCCTTTTGACTCTAATTTGTATGTCAAACAGTTTGGTGATGATATTCTTTTGCTTGTTGTCTATGTTGATGACTTGATCATTACTGGCAGCTCAAAACATTTGATTGAGGAGATCAAACACAATCTCTGTCAATCATTTGACATGACAGATTTGGGACTTCATTATTGTCTCCGTGTTGAGGTTTGGCAAACAGCTGAGAGCATCTTCATTTCTCAGTCCAAGTATGCTCGCAGTTTGCTTGATAAGTTCAGAATGGCTGACTGCAAACCTACATCAACACCCATGGAGAAAGGGCTCAAATATTAGCAAAATCATATTCGCCTATGCAAAATGAATCCGCATTCAGGCAACTAGTAGGCAGCCTCATTTATCTCACTGCTACTAGACCTGACCTCAATTTTGCAGTGAGCTACATCTCTCGCTTCATGACAACCCCTAAAGCTAAACATTAGGTTGCAGCGAAGCGTGTGCTAAAATATGTGATAGGCACTTCCGACTTTGGCATTTTGTATGGAAGGTGCAAAGATCCTAAGCTAATTGTCTATACAAACTCAGATTGGGCAGGTTTTGTTGATGACAAAAAATCTACTTTAGGGTATGTATTCAGTTTGGTATAGGTGCAATTACATGGACCAGCAAGAAGCAGCAGGTAGTGGCTCTTTTCTCGACTGAAGCTGAATATCGGGGAACTACTAAAGTAGCTTGTGAGGCGGTTTGGCTTCTAAGGGTGCTTTCGGACATGCAAATGTCTCAAGCAAGGCCTTCCCCCTTGTACTATGACAATCAAAGGGTGTTGAAACTTGCCAAAAATCCAGTCTTCCATGAAAGGACAAAGCATGTGAAGTGTCTCACCCCAAAATGGATATTTAATTTTCTTTTTTGACTGATATTTTCAGTGTGTTTGATGTTCCTCTTTATCATACTCAGAGCATTGACATAGTAGATAAGATGGCTCATAATATGCAATCATACACAACATCTACAGACATCACTAGTTTTTGCAATATAAAGAACGGCAGTACCAAAATGATTTATAACTGAAGATACAGTGATTGGAACAAACTTGTAACATCTTTCTCTAAACCACACACACTTCATAGCAGGGCCTTACATTACATAGCAACATCAATAAGACTGCAACAGCAGATAATACACTAATTTTTGAGCATTGGCAAGACTGGTTACAAGGTATAACGTCTCAGATTTTGAACAGCAGTTCTGAGACTCAGACTTATGCAACCCTTACACACAGTTAAGCTAGAGATATGCTCAGATTACACACAGCAGTACACCGTATTCTAACTCATAATTAAGCTCAAAGTTGATCCTGAATAAGACCAATCAAACTAGGATCTTTGGCGATCTTCCACACCTATAGAACATGTTTGCTATTGTTGGTAACGCTAGCACCTCTGGAGTAAGAGTTGATACGTACAGCCTATGCACACTACGCAATGAGTGCTCTTCAAATTAGGAGGGGAAGCTCCCTCGTTGTGCTTGACAAAGTACTTGCAAGGAAATAAACTAAACTAAATCCTATCTTTTTGTTTCAGCTGTAGAGGTACAAGGCTTTCTTGAAAAACTATATACGTTGCAGCTGAGTTTTCTCTAGTTTTGTAGATCTACTAACTACAACTTAAATTCTATCCAGTTCCCTCGAGAAAACAGAGCATGAGGAAACGGAGCAAGGTTTTGACTATCGAACGATAAACGAGTTTAGATTCTCTACTTGAGGGCGAATTAGGCGCAACTATCATCTCAATCTAAAACGAAAACGTGGGCACGAAGCCAGTTAAGAATTTACCATGACAATCTTATGAAACCCTATGTGGCATAACACTTGATTAAAATAGTAAAGGCTTCACAAACAGCTTTTATCATCACAATCTCACGAAACCCTATGTGGCATAACACTTGATTGTAATGATAAAAGTCTCACAAAACAGATTTATCTAAACTATGGGAGGAATTTACCACGCCAATCTTATGAAACCCTATGTGGCATAACACTTGATCAAAGTAGTAAAGACTTCACAAAACGATTTTATCATCACAATCTCATGAAACCCTATGTGGCATAACGCTTGATTGAAATGATAAAAGACTCACAAAACAGATTTATCTAAACTATGGAGAATCCACCATTACA
>VDFB02153466.1:58196-96232 GCA_007258455.2 Sequoia sempervirens | reverse complement strand
CTTCAATATTGAGTGTGTGTTTATTAGGAATATTTTTGCAAAGCATCAGAATCAAAATCTCTTGCACAAATATTCAACATTTATAACACTTTGTACCACTTTGTATGATTGTACATACCTGTGATAGATTATTTTAAGTCCATCTCCTCGTTGGCCTCTCATGTCTCTATTTGTTTAGCCTCATTCTCTTCTCAGGAAACCAATAATTCTACAAAGAACACCAATAACTTATAATTTTCTCCTTAACCCAACCTTGATAAAACAATCAACTAAAGTAACTAAAAAAATCTTGCTCCTCATCTAAACTTACTATCTCCCCTTTTAGACAAGTTAATGCTAATTGGATGAAGCTAGAAAAGCCTCCCATTCCATCTTTCATGAGTTTCTTTCCAATAACCTTATCCAACTTCATCTTAAACCCAACCCTTGAACCCTAAGCTCTTCTTAATACACCTATAAGCTTTGATTAATTACCACTATTATTGAGAAGAGTAAGTTTGAAATGAATATAGATGTAGGTCTTACAGAAAATAAATATCTTCTCTAGTTATAATAATTAATAAAAAAATCATCCAAATAATCCAAATTTAAGTAATATTTTTTTATTTTTTAATATATAAATATCTCTAGCAACAAACTCTTTTGATAGTCACCACACAAATTAATGATCACCCATAGACATCTTAATGATGGAGATGAAGGGTGCAAAAACCATAAATGGTGGGACAATGGAGGTGAAGGCTTTGGAGATTTTGTAGATGGTGGCGAGGGAAATGATGAGTCGAAAGATGGAGAAGGTGTTTGTGAGCAAGAGTTGGCTTCCTACCTATGGGTTGGTGCCCTTTTTAATCCCCTTACCCTTGTGGTCCATTGACTAGGCAGTTTACTACAAGGAAAAACATATCGATAATTTATATTAATGCAGCTATATATAAGTGATTATTGGTTGGTTGGCTTATGAGATGGATTTTAAAATTGAGGGCTTGCCTAAGCTAGGTACATCATAGAGGAATTTATTTTATATGGAAATTTGAAAATGCATATTTTCCTTGGTTTAGGTTTTTATATAGTATGAAAAGAGACATCATGTGTGTATGGATGTATGCAAGTTTGGATGGTTTGGACAACCCTACCAAATCCATACATGCTACTTATATCAATAAATGTGGTTTTTATATGATATGGAAATTTACCATGGCCATTAATATAACATTAGCTCTCATCAAGTGAAGAAAAACCATCACATGTTTAAAATATAATTATGGCATCCCATATCCCCTATTTCTAGCCTTATCAAACACATGTAAAGTGGGGATATAAAAGAATATATGATTTTTTTTTGTAATATAAAATTCCCTATTTTATAGTTTATTCCATGCATTTGTGTGAGCAACAACAAGAAAGAAATATTTACTCAATTTTTTCATGTTGGTTCTTGTACTAAGGATAGATTTAATATGCATAAAAGATGATGTCTTATTGGCTACAAGTATTAAATAATATATTATCTAATACAAGATAGTTAAAAATGATATTTTGTGGCCTTGCCTTATTCATGTAGGAAACATATTTTATTATATGCTAGCATATGACATTTGTATAACTAGAATGATGCCTTTTCCTTTTTCCCTCATGCACAATGTCTTTGATTTGGTGCATTATCATTGTATTATCCTTTTCTTCAAAATAACATGTGTTTATAAGAATGGAAAGTCATGCTAGGTAGATTTATTACACATTAAGGCAAGGAAACTAATACATGTACATGCTTGGAATTTTTTTAGAATTGTTGTTTGTTTATTTTGAAAGATATTATCCCATATCTATCTACTCTCAATTTTATTTTTAATAGATCTAATCCCTTGTGTAAATGAATGTCTAGTGTAGAGTGTTGAGAAGATAGGGATTTTTTTGATTTGACATGAAATTCCAAGTTTATCTACACCCATATGCCAAGAGTGGGAGAGAGGTGAATGATATAAATACATGGTGATACAATGTAAAATATATTGGCCTATTATCTATTCCACATGTACAAGAGAATACTTAAATATTAATTGTAGATAACTAAACGTTGTATTTTTATTTTTTGGAGACTTATTCATTTGTAAGTTAACTTGGAAAGGTTGTAGTAATGGATTTTCCTCCCCATATTTTAGGTGTCTCCCTAGTGGACTAAGGTATTTTAGGAAGTCATGAGAGTGCATCATAGCTCCTCATGTCATTTTTGGCGGATTCTTGTTTTGAGGACTTACTAGTGTCAAAATATTGTAAGTCATTGCAATATCTTACAATACGCTTTTTAATACAAGTAGGGTATCTTTGAAATATTGTGGAATTTAAATTAAACCTACAATTTGTGATGATTCATAAATTTGTGCATTATATTGAAATGAGAAATACACAATATAGTTTGCATTTCAAGTTTACACAAATTATTGCATTGTTTCATCCTTGATGCTATTCCTCAATCAAATAGGAACTAATTATGAATGTAAAAGGACAAAAAAATTAAAACACATTTCTTTTAGTTGTGTTTGCTAGTTTAGAATTAGTTGATACATCTTATTCACCAATATAATTCAACATTACATTTTATATTCTAATTGAATTCAAGTTGAACCATCTTAAAAGGATCTTGCTGGTATAATTTGTAAATTGCATATAAACATTGTTCAATTAAGATTACTCATCTTGAAAGGTATAAAATAATTTCACATCAATTGTTGCATGCACATACCTACTATTATCTACCTAATTAAGGTCAAATAGTTTAATTTTGGTTGTTATGTGGCGTGGTTAGTCAATAGATGGATTGTAACTTATTATTTCCCCTTCTTTGTCTTATCTAAAATCATCATGAAAACACCATCCTAGGCTTGGTAGTGCTCAAAGAGGAAAAAGCTTAATGACTCTTATCAATTGCCCTAGTACAATTAATTCTTTGATGATGATCTTACCCTTTATGTCATGACTTATCTTTTATGTTGTCTTGACATTAAATGGCTTCTTTATAAGAATGGAGATGCAATCATTAAGAGCCAACATAATTCAAGATTGAAACTTTTGAAATACACTAGAAAATGTAACCATTCTATATAAATATACATGTAGCATTTTAAATGAGAATATTGATGAATAAGAATTAAAATTATGTTCAAAGAACACTTTTGTAATTTCTATATATGTTTCACTTATGTATGAAAAATAGTCTATTTATTTAAGCAAATTCAATAGAATTAACAATATAAAATATAATGATACTTTTAATATAGATTGTTTAATAAAATAAAACAAAAACTCTTCAAATTATTAACATTAAAACTTTACTACAAATTAATAAATTTATCAATTATATATGTAATATTTTATTATATATAAGACATTTTTTTAAAATCACTTAAATATATACCAAATAAAAATTATCTATACATTATTACTATTAACTAGAAGCCCCTATGATTAAATCCAACCCTATTCTCCTCACCATCTCTTATAACAAACTAATTTCTTTAAGCATGATTCTATAGATAGGAAAACAATTCCCACCCAAAGAAAGGTCTCACTTGTCTACAACACTAACCAGTTTAACCTCACCAAAATAAAATTCTTTTTGATTAAACAATGTGCTTATACTTACACTTTTTAACTCTATGATGAATCTGACATATAGAGATAAATTTATTTTTTCAAATTTAGTTAATCTATGAACTTTATGAAAGTCATTTTGTACAAATTATATGTGATACGCTTGATCTACAAGATTATTGTATAAATTATTTTGATAAATTTATTTCCCTCTCAATTACACTACATTATTTTGCATACATTATCTCAAAAAAAATTCAACACATAGCAGCAGATACTTCATTGTGCAGCGAGGAACACAATAATGAAAGCTAATTTACTGACTAGCTCATGCAAAACCTAACTGCCAATTGCATTTGCTTGAAAGTTCCTAAAGCCTTTTAAAAAGGCAAATTTGTGAATAATCTGCAATCAAGGCATTCCAAGATAATACATTTCAGCATTCTGTTAAACAGTCCACACGTGCCTTGTCTATGCTTCCATATTCTGCGTATCCTGCAATCTGTTGAGGCATTTTGTTAAACAGTTCACATGCCTCGGCTATGCTTCCACATTTTGCATAAATGTCTACCAAGGTAGCGGCAACCACAACGTCTAAAAAAATTCCTCCAATGGATTCCATAACCTGTTCCGAAGCTCCCATTTTCGCACAGGCAGGGAGGCTACTGACAAAGGTTGCGGAGTCTGGCTTTGCAACTGCAGTTGCATTTGCTTGAAATTTCCTGAAGCCTTTCAAAAATTCCATTTTGCGTATATCCTGCTATCTGGCATTCCATGAGACCACATTTATTTCAGGGATCTACCAAACTTCGCAGCGCGGGAACAGTTTTCTGTTTGGTTTGAATCATAGGCGGGAACTGGGCGGTTGACTGCTGACTGCAGCGGTAAACAGAACTGCTAAGTTAAACGGAAACGGAGGCAGGTGAAGGTGACGGGAAAGGCAAAAGTAAAACGGCACTTGGAATGGCCGGTTAAGAGGGGGCCCCACGGCATGTCCACACTAAGCAGTCAAAGCTTAGTGTGTAACGTTTAAGCCAGGCCCTCATTTAAACGTAAACCAGAAAGTCTCTATGTAATTGGGTGTTTAAAATTATTATCATAGACTTCAAATAAAAATCTCATATCACTTCCCCAAAGAGCAGAATTCTCTGTGTTGGAGAGAACCAAACGAACCAAACGATTCCAATCTAGTTGACAATCTCCCAATAATCGTAACGCCCTAACAAAATCAGAAAGCTGAATCCAGGCGAAACCATGCTATCATAGACAGAGAGAAGATGGTCGCGCAGCCATTGTAAGAAAAAGCTTCTATAATAGCGGTGCTGTTGGGAGGAGTTCCTATACATGGCGTCTGCAGAGGCGTGGGCCAGAGTAACATTCTGAGTGGAAGGATTCAGGCATGCCATGAAAATGGCGTCATGCATTCCGGTGGGCAATGGAGGTCTGCAACAAACATGGCAGGTGTAAGATGCACCTGGAGGAGCCCGCAAACTTCTCCGCCCGCTTCTGGCTACACTTCTGAAGATCATTCCTTGTATGAAAAAGTGTTCACGAACTGCATATGACTGTTGTCCATCATCTGCATATTCATAGCGGGATATGTCCAGCCAATCTCGATTAACTTCAATACTGCATGGCTGAATCTGCTTAAGCGCGTAAATATGTTCCCAAAACTCTGCAATCCGGATGTTAAAATCTGCAAGTACTAAATCCAATGGAAAAATAAGTGTCTTAATAACACTCGCTCCCGCCATCATCAACTCACCAAGTTTATATCAAGGTTATTCAAGAAGGGGAAGACGAGTTGGGTTCGGGCATTGCAGTGCTGCGAATTTAAATAAATGGAGTGCTCCCAAGAACTGAAGCTGAACGGTCGCAGGCTCATTGTTTTCTTATCGGTTATTATAATAAGTAGTCATTAATTATTGCTATTTTACATCTTTTATATTATTAAGCTTGAAAGTTGTGATGGCAGTGAAGGGATTTTCAAAGGATGTAATTGCTATCTGAATTGTTTTTATGGATTTGGAAGGATTATTCCATTCAATTTATTTATGCAGGATTTTATATTATTCACAAGATTGTTTTTGCTATCTAATATGGGAGCATGAGCTTTAGGCTAAACCTCTCCATCTAAGAGTGAAGGATTGAGAGCTATCCATTCCTTCAAATTCATCTCGAACAAATTTTTTACCTCATTTTTGTGGTGTCAAGGTCTTGCACTCAACAAGACTTGATCCTTGGTGGGCTCTTTAAGAGCCATTCAACTTCACTAACAGAGTGAAGGATTGAGAGCTATTCATTCCATCAAATTCATTTGAGGCAAAATCTTGACATGATTTCTTATGGTGTCAAGGCCTTTCACTCAACAAGACTTGATCCTTGGTGGGTTCATTAAGAACCATTCAACTTCACTAACAAAAGGATCAATTAATACAATTTGTTTTTTCAATGAGCTAGCTATGATCAAATGTTAATATTTTCATGTCTAAAAATAAATGTTGATTGATTTGACTAAATATGCCAAAATATATAATGAGTTTATTAATGATTATGTTATTTAGTGTTAATTTTATTTTATTTTGTAATGAGTATAATTAGATGATGATGGATTATAAATCACATTTATTGAAAGATTTCCCCACTATTAAAAAAAATGTATTTGAGCACCTTTTCTTCTTTCATAAATATATATACTTACATACAAAATCTTAAATTAAAATTGCTTGTAAAGGTCAAGAAAAATACATATATTATTTTGCAAGAGGTGCATGCAAGAAAGTGAGGGACACAAGATTTATAATTAGAATGAAACCTTTGGTTAATTAGTTTGAATAAAGTTTAACAAGTTTAGATGTAAGAAATCAAATTTATTCTGGACACAAGAACCTAAGGAGAATAAAATTTATTGGTTGATTATACTCTATAGAAAAACATAAGATGCTTTAGAGGTACTGTGTGGATGTAGTCTACAAATAACATGTGGTAGATGCTAACCATCCTCAATTTAAAATGTAGATTTTAAAGCCGTGCTTAACCACAATTAATAAGGTAATGCAAGCTTGAAAATCAATGAGGAAAAAAACATGAGAATGTGAGACATGATTTTGCAAGAGAAACATGCTTTTCCAAGATTTTAAAGTTTAGTAAAAAATTGGGGTACATGTGAATGGACCTAGAGTAAGACATGTATAAAAATGAGGGATCTAGCCTTAAAAGTGTCACTCAATAAAAATTCATGAGACTTAATGTGTCAATAGAGGTAGAAGAAAGTTAAATCTAGATCTAAGATGCCATAGGTAATGTAGTTGACAAAGTTCTTCGAGTTCACAGGTAAAGCAAAGGATGTGCCAAGAGTAATAGGTTTCCAATGTCTAATGAGGACATGTGACATAAAGCAAGTAGCTCAATTTAGATGTGGATTTGACATGCCTAGTCAAGAAGAATATTAAAATAATTTTCAAATTTTGGATTGGAACACAAATATAGAAATATATATTTTTTAGAAAAATAAATACACAAGAGTAGAACATAAATAAAATAATAGGAAGAAAAAAACTTAGAAATAAATTTGTTAACTCATATATCATAGAGATCAATTCATGAGTTTGATAGGTATTTTAAATGGGATTTCAATGAGACTTGTGAATTTAAAGCAAAGTAAATTGGATGGATATATATATATATATATGAAATACGAATAAAATTTTGCAAGCATAAAGTAGGAAGGGGGGCCTCAATTGTAAAAGGTAAATATTGGGTGTTTTGCACAAGTAACAACAAATGGTGACTCATGGGGGAGAACATTGTAAAATGTTTAGAATCTAGAATCTCTAATTAAAAGAGAAAAAATAAATTAGGTTATATCATAATATAGGTTGTTTTATCCAAATCTAGATTAAACAAAAATACCATTTGATTTTTATGCATTAGTTTATATTGTACATATAAAAAAATATCTCTCACAATTGGAGAAAATGAGAAAATCTCATGAGAAAAAATCATCTCCAAAAAAGAGATGTAAAATGTGAAGGAAGGAAGACTCAAGTAGACCTCCTAAGAAAAACATCATTTTGTAGTGTCAAAAATTATATACTTGTACAATTTCACATTACACCTTAAACTCACCTTAGCCCATGTTTTAATGATAGATTTTAACACTTCTATATGAAAGATTCACCTCAAATTTAAATCTAGTATAGTATATTTCTATCACATGTGTCAAATTTTAGTACAATTATCCTAGATGGTAACACGACAAGAAGACGTCTATGCACCACACTAGCATCTTGAGAATTTTTTAAATTCAAAAGTGCATTTTTGTGTGGCTCATTCAAGATGTCATAATGCCCAAATAGGAAAGTAATGCCTCTTCCCACTTGTTTGAGAAAAGAGACCACTCTTTACCATTTTTCAAGGGTCTTTTGGAGATTTTCAACAAAAAGCTCTTTCTCTCACTTTCTTGGGAAGAATCTATCAAAATATTGGTAGCTAATGCTATGTACTTGTATTATTGGCTCCTTCTTCATAGTAGTTCAAGCTTCTCTAGGAAATATACTATTTATTTTATCCATCAAATTTATTTGAGATATTTGTGTTCTTCTAGTGAATCTTGTGTCTTTTTCCAATGTGAGACAACTTCTCTAACATAGATGTTCATAAATCTATTATTATCATTATTTTCATCTACATATAATGGTGGTTTTTCCCATAGATTGGGTTAACATCATTATCAACAACATATTTTGGTATACTTCTTGGAACTAAATCTGCACTTCCATTTATCATTTAAAACTTTCTAGGCCAACAATTGAGTTTTTGCATTAGCTTTGGATTTCCATATTTGTGCACTCATTTTGATCCACTTCTTGGAACTAAATCTACACTTCCATTTATGATTGGGATGAGGAATGATCTTCTAGTGAGGCAGTGAAAGAAGATAAATCTTGTTTAGCAAAAGATAACTAAAATGGGTAGAAGACAACCATCTCCAATCCTTGAAAAAATTGCACTCTAGGAGTACATATTTTCATAGATAACTCCAGAGGAACTAATGATTGCACAAATATTAGAGATTCTTTATATTTGATGATCAACCTATACTACTCTTTGATTCTCAACCATTAAGCCCATTCAAACGTATCAAAATCCCAAATTTCTTTAAATTGTCGAACAACATTTTTATACAAATAATAAGCATGCTTTGGAAAACAAATTACAAGCAATTGATTATGGTAATTGACAAGTTTATTCCACCAAATGGATGAAGTAGAAAAGTTGAATCCATGTTTTAGAGAGGAGTCATTCCATTGCAGAAATGGTCAAACCTATTGCCAAGTTGTCCAAATGGATTGTGAGGGAAAGGAGGCCTTGACTTTGAAGAAGGGAGACATAATAATTTTATCAAACCAATTAGCTAACTTCCATTTTTTATTTTTTGCAGCTTGAAAAATTTGATTACGAACAAGGATTTTCCATGGTTCATCTCTTGTAGCAGCTCTAATAATCCATTTCGCAACCAAACACAACCCTTGAGTTTTGGGATCAGTGATTCCTAAACCACCCTTGTATTTTGGTTGAATACAATGAAACCAAGAAGAAGCAATAAAACCAGCATTTCCATCCCATTTTGACCGAAGAAATTTCCTAATTAGTTTGTTCAAGTCTTCATATTTTCTCTTAAAAGGCATCCAACAAGATGAAAAGTAAACATGGGTAGAAATAAAAAAATTGTTGGCAACCTGAACTTTTCTAGCTAATGATAAAAATTTGATGCCCCAATTAAAAAATATTTTTTTAAGTTCGTTAATAAACTAGTCCCACATGTCAAAAAGAGGCACCCCTATATCAAACGAAATGCCAAGATATCTAGTAATCTTCTCATGTTTAATTTGCCTCCACTCCTTAGGAATCCACTTAGGAGTATTGCCCAGATTGAGACATCAAAAAATCAGTCTTATTGTGAGCTAGCTAAGAACCAAAAATGGAATAGTATAGATTTAGGATACCTAAGGTGTTATTCAACTCTTCTTTAGAATTTTGCAAAAACAACATACTATCATCAGTAAAGTGAGAGTTAATAACAACCTTATCTTGGGAAATATAAATCCCTTTTATAAGGTTCATCTGATTATACTTTTGAAGCATATATTGTAAAGCATCAGTTGTAAGAACATATAAAAAAGGGGATAAAGGACATCATTTCCTTATTGACCGTTGAAAATAAAATGGTTCAGTCAAAGAGTTATTAATCACAATTTGTTCATTGGCATCTTGGAACAACATACGGACATTGTTTTGAAACTTATGCCCAAAACCCAACCAATGTAGCATTTTGAGAATGAAATCCCAACAGATTTTGTTATAAGCTTTATCAAAGTCTAGTTTAATTAGTAATGCATTTTGACTAGTTTGTTGGGCCCATTCAAGAGTCTCCCAGGGAAGAATTAGATTTTCCAAAATATCTTCCTTTGATAAACCTCATTTTTCAACTCTAACAATACCTCAGACCACAAGTTTAATCCTAATAGCCAAAGCTTTAGCAATAATTTTACAAGAAGTGTTTAATAGCGTAATTGGTTTCCAACTAGCAATAGTGTTATCATCTTTCCCTTTAGGAATTATCTTAATTAAACCTCTATTAATGTTTGAACCTAAAGAGCCATTATGAAAATCCTCCAAATAAAGCATCTAAAAATCCTCCTTAATATGATTCCACATGGTTTGATAGAATTCAGCTAGAAGGCCATCAACACTTGGACTCTTATTTGGTTTCATAGCAAAAACATGTTCAATATATTTCAAAGATAGGATAAAATCCAAATAAGAACTATATCCAAGATCAATTTTACTAGGGATAAACTCCCTGACAATGTCTTCCAAAGTTTGTACATCTGTCCAATTTTTTTCTTCTCTTGTACTGTAGAAAAATGTATCCCTTTACATTTTCACACTTGTTTGGGCCTGCCTTATTTAAATTTATGCTTCTTTATGCCTTGAATGGTCCTATTTTGCATCCACAAGCCCAATCCTTTATTAATTAAATATATTTAATTATTTAATTAATTCTTCCCTTGATTAATTAAATAAATTTCATTTATTTAATTGGGTCACTACTGAATAAGCCCCTTTTCCTTTATAACTAAATAAATTCTTATTTATTTATTTAATTATTTTCTTTTTCTTCTATAATTAAACAATTATTTTAAATTATTTAATTATTCATTACCCTTTTCTTCTATAATTAAATAAATCTTATTTATTTAATTATTTCCCACTTTCCCTCTAGTATAAAATAATTATTTTTAATTATTTAATATTTTGTCCTTTCCTCCCACTTTTGAATTAAATATTATTTTAATTCAAAAATTATATTTTCCCTATTCTTCTATAATTAAATGCCTCTAGGAAAATTCATGGCCAACAATTCACCCACCAAGTAAAATTCACTCCAGTAATTCACCGGAGCCAAAAATTAATCGCATTAATATTTTTTACTTGGCGGTGAATTTTCCTTGGGTGAATTTTTCACCACAGTGAATTGTTGGTAGTGAATTTTCCATGGGTGAATTGTGACAATGAATTTGCCACATGCCATAATTAAATAATTATTCATTACCCTTTTCTTCTATAAATCTTATTTATTTAATTATTTCCCACTTTAATTATTTAATATTTTTTACTTTTCCCCCACTTTTGAATTAAATATTATTTTAATTAAAAAGTTAGCTTTTCCCTCTTCTTCTAAAATTAAATAATTATTTCAATTATTTAATTCATTAGTATTTTCTCTCTATAATTAAATAAATGTTATATTTATTTAATTATTTATCCTTCCTTTATATCCCTAATTAAATAATTACTTTAATTATTTAATTATCCTTTCCTTCTCCATTAAATAATTTTTTTTAATTATTTAATGTTAAACACTCCACCTTTCCTCTACAATTAAATAATTATTTTTTAATTATTTAATTATCTAATTATTTGTTCTCACCTTTCTTTCTAAATAAATAAAATCAATATTTTATTTATTTCTCCTATGTTGGCCACTAAAATTAAATACATGTTAGCTCCTTGATCCATGTCTTTCTTCTCTCAATTAACCTCCAACCTTGATTAAATTATTTTCTAATTTAATCTTGGCCCTTGATCATGATCCTTATTCTAGCCAGTCACTTAACTCTCCTCTATATAGGAGACATTTCATCCTCATTTGAGGACACACAACAAGAAGATGATCACACACCAAGAAGGTGATCTTACACACTAAGCACTCTAGGTCAAGAGAGAATCTTCAAGAGCATTATCAAGGCATTCAAGGGAAGATTATCAAAGTCTAAATGCAACAATCAAGGATCCATTATCATGTTGAAGGCATGCATGTTGATATAGGAATCATGTTGATGTAGCATTCAAGATCACTTCAAGTATTCCAATATTTCATCATCATGATCAAGAATCATATCCATGGAGATTTCTACATGATGATTTCATTCCAAGGTTTCAATATTGGTATGGTAAGTTGTGACATTGTTATGTTCACTTGTCATTCCTTCAATGACATGTTTCAATTCATTATCAAGTTTGATTACTAAAATAGGGTTTGAACAAGGCAAACCCCTATCCCCTAACAATCAACATTTTCTTCTCTATGATGTGTGATTTACAGGTTTTAGGTTGAAGATTTGTGAAGAGCAAGATTTTAAAAAGAAGCTTTGGTGATTGGTACACATCATTCTTACCTCTCAAAGCATTGGTTTTTTATTATATGTATGGTTATAATTTAGGTATGCACCCTATATTGCTCATATTTGAATGGAAAATAGAGAATTAGTGATCTCCATTTAGAAGATTCAAACTTTCTATGTTTCATTTTGGTGAACCTAACATTTTGGACATTCATTTTTTTGATTTGGATTTCATTAAGGCCCTAATTCTAGGATGGCATTCATTTTTGCATTACATTTGCTTTAGTGAAATTGCATCTAGGGTGTTAGAAATAGGTAGTAATTTCTACATGTTTCCAAAATATTCTTATTAAAATATCTTAATATGTCGGCTATATGGAAAGTTCTAGAAATTGTATATGTCGGCTTTTTTGAAGTTTCCAGATTATCTATTTGCCTCTATATAAAGGCACTATGTACTTCAGTTATGGATATGTAATACAATTTAAGTTTTATATATTCTTTGCCTCAATTTGTGTTTATTATTTCTTTCCTCTGCCCACCTCCAACAAGTGGTATCAGAGCCGATGGTGGGAACCTGGAGAGCCAGAAGAATCTAGTCAAGTATATAGCAGACCGATCCAGGGAGACTATGGAAGGGGAAGTTGTTTAGAAGGAGACTGCGTCATCCACCGCTAGACAAATTGATGGCTATGTGGACTATCACAAATTCAGAAAACAAGGAGGTCATTTGGGAATCTTGTCACCATTTGTGACAGACGTTAGAAGGAAGTTAAACAAGATTTTGGAGGTGATCCTGTCACCATTTGTGACAGATGTCAAGAGCTAAGTTAAGGAGGAGATCATGTCACCATTTGTGACAGACGTAAGGTTTTAAGAGGTTCTATTGAATGAGGTGGGTATCGAGTAAGGAATTGGCAGTTTGAAACATCATTGAATAGGCATCAAGGAAGAGCATAGATCGAAGAATTTCCGCTAAAAGAAAAGAGGAAAAGAAATTGTAGAGAAGCCCTAAGGTGTTGCAGCACTTGAATCGACAACTATTGAAGGAAAGTTTGTTCGAAGCATTGCTATTCTATAAAGATCACCATCGTAGAAGAATAAGGAGTTCGTGGATCATGGAATTGCAAATAGAACTATAGTAGGAATCATTGTTGTTGCAAGGATCTTGAGTAGCCTCAACCGCAGACCAAGAATATTTCTAGTCAACAAAGGAGGAGGATTGGAAGAAAATCGTTTGAAGGTCTCAACCATAAAGGAGCAACTTTAGTAATTGAGAGAATTTTTTTGGGCATTGATAATATTGGTGTAATAGTTATTGATGTAGAAATTAGGGAGGGGTGTTAGAAATAGGTAGTAGTTTCTACATGTTTCCAGAATATTCTTATTAAAATATCTTAATATGTCGGCTATATGGAAAGTTCTAGAAATTGTATGTTGGCTCTTTTAAAGTTTCCAGATTATCTATTTTCCTCTATATAAAGGAACTATGTAGTTTAGTTATGGATAGGAAATACAATTAAAATTTTATATATTCTTTGCCTCAATTTGTGTTTATTATTTCTTGCCTCTGCCCACCTCCAACATAGGGTTCCTAAATCTTGCATTAATGAAAGTTCATATGGGTTGAATTTTTGCATCTTTGCATCATCTAAAAAATAGAAAAATTGCATTGTTATTCATCATAATTACATTTAGATTCATTCTTCATTCACTTGAGATTGGAAAATTGCATTCAAACTTGCATCTTTTTTGCATTATTTTATTCATGTTTTAAGTGTTGGGCTCTAAACATCCATTTAAGGGTAGTCATTTGAAACATCGCATAAGTTGGATAGATCAATTGTCACACAATGTTAGTATCTTTCCTTTCCAAGTATGCCAAGAAAAAGCTCATTAACAAGCATGATAGTCATCCTTCCAATATATTTTCTAGTTATGAGAGTCTCTTAGTGCAAGAGAATGACAATGTTGACATACTCCATAGTTCCAAATCCTCTAATATCTCTTCTATTTGTGGGAATGGCATGATAGAAGAAGATCAAAGAATAGACAATCATGATAATTGTTGTCAAACAGATTACACTTGAATACATGAATGACTAAATTCAGCAATCTATTGAAACATGGGAACTATCTTTAGGCTATGGGTGTTTCTATGGTGAAGATAGACCTCCAGATTCTAGGCTAGTTCCTATATGATGATCAATTAGGTACTTGAATGATTTGTTGAGAAAAGGGTAAGAAGGACTGAATTGAATGCATGAACTAAAACTAAAACTTCGGTGATACACCTAATTGATATTTATGAAAATAGATTAACTCACAACTGATTCATTATGAAGCTTACTTTCACAACTCAAATTGAACAATTTAACTGCATTAATGATTCACAAACAGGCCTGATAATTCATTCTTTATAAAGGAAGAATTTATTTTCACAACTTAAAAATATGGATATACTTGAGACACAATTTATGACCTGCAACTAAACTTGTTTCTTCATTTACATGCATTCATGAATGTTGACATAAATTTAAAGGTTCTGATATCAAACACATTAAATTTGTATCCAAAACATTCACAAAACAAGACACCTGAATCTAAGAAGGATAATATTAAACTTGCAATGACAAAAGAAGGAACACTCTGCAAATGATACTCCAAGATAACCTGTAAAGACTATAAAACTGTATTAATGTAAAAATCTGAGTTACAAATCTTTCTCTCTACAAAAAGGTATGCCAGAGGAGATGAAAATAAGAACTAGTGAAAAATGACTAAGTCATATCAATTTATACAATAAGCCTCTCAAAGGCATGAACATCAAACTGGAAGTCAAACTCAATGTGCAAATGATAACTCCAAGGAAAAATATGAGCAGAAATAAATATCTTCAAAAGAAGAGCTCAAACTCATGCAAAAATGAGTGAACTCGGGTTCCAACTGGTTGTCAACTCATAACTGAACTGTAGATCACTCAAACTGTATTGAAAATCCCTCAAAAAGTGGGTCCAAACATGCGAAAACCACCTCATTTTTATGAACTCGTCCATGATGATTGGAAATCTGAAAGTAATACAAAATCCTCAACTCCACAAAGCACATGATGATAAAGCATCAAAATTGAAGTGTGTTGATGGCGATTTTGGCACCACAACAATGCAAACAAAATATTGCTATTCTGCTTCTCCTAAAAGAGAAAGGCAACACATGGATGCCTTAGCTCCCAAGGTCTTTGTAGTTGGGTCTCAACTGTGCTGATGTTACTCAGTGGTCAATGCAACAGTAATATTCAAGGGGCCTGTTGGTGTTGAGCTTCTGGATTGTTCTAGGATCAAGCATAAAATAAAACTTACTCTAACAGGGGTTTTTAAAGAAATATAAAAAAAGATAAGTCAGATTTTTGAAACTGAAAAGAACAATAGTTCATCCAACCTTAACCAGACTTGTTAACTTCAAGGAATTTGTAAACCAAAACTGTAGAACAAAGTAAACTTGTGATTGACACACACAACCTCTTTCATTCATAGTGCTAATTCACATAACAAATTTTAATTACCATTTAAGCAAAACACAAAATAATATTTCATTCCTTGAAGACTTCATAAATAAAATGATCAATTTAAGACAAATATCATTCAGGAACACAACATGAAGGAGATTAAACTCTGATTGCTTCTACTTTTAGTAAAATAGATAAGCAATATTTACAAAATTGGCACAATCACCAATGTACAGAGAATCTGAGACTCCAGATTGTTTCCAACTACACTAAGAGAACTTAGAAAATACATTACAGTCTATACCAAAATCTAACTGCTAAACAAGAAGACAAGAGAAGCTCTTATTACTGAGAATCAAGATGCAACTCTATCTCCTTCTGTTAACTGTCTAAATCCTAACAATTCTAACTCTAAATAGTTCTTAGTGTAAAAGTTCTCTAAACCTAGAAGTTCTAATCTATAAGTGCTCACCTTTACAAAGAGGCAAAAATGCCTTATATATAGAATGTACCAAAAGGAATGTGTTGTCCCCTGCACTAGGGTTTACAAAATATCTGCATCTAGGAGAGTTGGCTCTCAGATTTTTCTGAGGAAAGTCAAAACTACATTCAATGTGAAGCCCTATTGTCCATGCTGAAAAGTTGTTCCAGGGACGACCTTAGATCTTTTCCAGCTGCAGCCTTTACTCTCCTATCTCTATGTCCATCTTCGAGCTCTGTTCGGGGACACCTTGAATGCTCAGAATATCTTCATTAATATGGATCTACCTCCTTGCCAGTAGTTGCCACAGCTATCCCTCTGAGTCACAATTTCTTCTTTCCTTCGGCTCCCTTTCTATTCTGGACTTCTCTGTTCGTTGACCGTCTTTTGGAAGCACCGTCGATCCTATCTGCAAATCTGAGCTTCATCACCCGAGTTGATCCATCGTCATCTGTTCTCAAAAGGAGTCTATCTTGCTTGCATTCTATTGATCTTCCCTTATAGGAACAGTCAATCGGTCAAAGGGACCAATGAATAACTCTTTGGCTTCTTCTGATTGGTTAGACATTTGCCACACCAAATTCCCAGGCAGTCAAAAGTGGTCTACCTTGAATCGCATGTCGGTGAGACACTCATTGTGTCTACTCGATCCGATTATATCGCTTTTAGCAACTATCAGCGTAGGATAAGATAGTCGGCGAGACCTTTCGGTGATTTCTTTCACTCTCACCGAGTTCATTCTATTTCAGTGAAGCTCTCCATAGTCGCCCAAACCTTATGACGAGCTTTTGTTTTCTTCCCGAGCTTATTTTGTCAGCAAGATTCACGCCGATGCCAGATTCCTCAAGTGAGCTCCTCTCTGATGTCGAGGAGACCATAATGCTTCAAGGAGACCTTATCCCGAACTCCTTGTCGAGCTCATAAAACCTATCGGCGTGACTTTCTTCCTTCTCCAAGACCTTTTGGCGAAGCAAGAATCCTTGGACGAGCTCCATTTTTTTTTTTTGGTGGGACCCTGCTTCATGTCGGCATGACCTTCGCTTGTCGCCGTGACCTCATAGCGAAGCCCCCTCATTTGTTTGGAGTCTCCCCAAATTCCTCTTGTTGACCTTCTTGCGCCAGCTTCTCTTTTGTTTCGGCATGACCTCCTCATGTCGGCGAGACTTCTCGCCAAGACCATTATCTTTTGGTGATCCTTTCATTTTGGGGAGACCTTTCTGTAGTCATACTGACATGTATTCCTTCGTTTCACATATGTCACTGTAACCTTCCTTTGTCGAGGAGACATCCTATAGATACCTCATGTCTTGTCGAAGGATTTATAAGTTCACCCTTTTGTCACCGTGACAATCTGATTCTCCCACTGAAAGCCACTGATAGAATCCTTCACGCCATGTCGGTGTGTCTGGAGCCGCTCGGTGAAACGTTACCCTGCCACTATTGAGTCTTGCCGAAGTATTTTTTTTGATAGCGGTCGACAAGACTTTGAGATTTTGCTGAGAGATCTCCCCGAAGACAAACTCCCACCAAAGTATTAGACTCTTCTTGCTAGTTAGGGATACTTCGTGAACTCGCCAAGACTTCTTGGCGGGGAGAAAACCTCTTGCCAATGTATGAATCCTTTTGGCTGTGGTCGATGGGAGATAACGGAGTCATTGAGACCTCCTTTCGAGAGAGATTCTTATGCCGATAAGGACCCGCATATGAACTTGTATCGCGGTGACCCGCCCGAGGTCTTACCGACAAGCAACATAGACGCACACTAAACAAAATAGATTATGGGTCAAGGAGACCGTGATAATCTTATGCCGATAAGATCCATAATGGGGAGTATTCTAATTCTTTAAATTTCAAACGGTCAGAGCCAAGCCACCAGTTGGTAAGAGATTAGAAAAGTCTTGCTGACTTTTACCTTAACTAATTTTCATGACCAACTAGATAGAAGAATGCCTTCCAACTGAGCTCCCTTGGAAAATATCGTCTTGTGTGCGATTTAAACCTGCACTAAACAAAGAAAACCACAGTAAAGATCACATGAACAATAGTTAATTAATCAAAATCATCATTGAAATGAATCCTATGTTAGTAAGGTTCTGCTGAATCTTCAAACAAAATAATCATACAAATAGTTTAGGTTTGAGGCCGACTTGCGGAATCCAAGCCAAGGAGGAATTTCAGAGAATTCTGAGTTAGGCGGATTCCAACGGAATGAACATGAAAACACCCACTAGAAACTTAATCTGATCATTATCAATCAAGAAACAGAATGTGAGATCTCAAAATAGCATCAATTATTCATAAAATGCACCATCATTTACTAACCAGTTGTACTTCTCCATACTTCTTCACATTTCACATATTCCGGGGAAATTCGCAAAAATATGGTCCATGCGGATTTCCACGAAGACTGAAAATCCTTGAACCACAACACTCAGCCAGAGTTCGAGCGAGATCTGGGAGAATCTGAAGGAGAAAGAAATCTGCGAAGAAGGAAACCTTTCGTGGAGGCCTCAGGGATTTCGGGAAAATCCAGTCCACGTGGAATTCTGCGAAGACCAAAAATCCCTGAATAATCAGCGTTTAGCCAGAGTTCGAGCGAGATCTGAGAAAATCCAGATGGGGTGGAAAATCCTGAACTCAGGAGAAAACCTGAATTCCAACTGAGGCAGAACCAAAATTAGACAAAATAGAACAAAAGATAAAAAAGGAGGAAAACACAAGAATTCCAAAGAGGAAAGAAAGTAACTAGAAGTAGAGTAATCAAAAGAGAAAGGGGGACACATTTTGATCCAAATCAAAGTGGGGTAGTTATGTAAGGCATAAAAAATGGCAACTCGGCTGGGAAAATGGTTTAACTATTTTCATGAATCTGAGGGATTCAACTACCCAGAACTCCTGGTTCATGAACATCATAACTCTAGTTGGGTCAGTTATAACAAGCAAGGTAGAGCTAGAATCTCAAATGTAAGTCAATCAATGCTACCCCTGAACCTATGTGTGTGCTTGATTGTGCATCATCCTTTCATAAAGTTTCTCCATCTTTTGAACAATAATGTGCAAGATCTGAACTACATGAGTTGATTTCCTTCATGCAATGATATACTAGGCATTGCTCCCCTGCCAGTCATGCGTCTATAGCCCCAACGAAGATACCTCTAGTTTTCTCACAGCATCGCTCTACTACTAGTTAGGCATCCATAGCCCCGGTAGAGATACTGGAATCACCCATTCATATTGAATCCTCTTTTTATTTTGATAATTCTTTTCTTTTTCTTTGAAGTTTCAAATATTTCATTTAATCCTCTTTTTATTTTCAATATGTCAGATGTTTAATATCTGATTTGGGTTAAAAACTACAATGGACCTCATAACAGCACTTGGAAGTCAGATTTTTCACTCAAATCTTGCAGCACTATCATCCTAGGACAAATACACTACTAGAAGAGGAGATGATTTTAATGATTTGTGATAGATTCAAGGGAGCTAAAGAAGGATTTCTTACTTGGCACCTTGTTTTCAAAACTTTCCACAACTTTTATTGACAACAAGCATGAAACAATGAATTGAGGACAAAATCATCCAATCAAAAAACTTGAAAATATATAAACCACTTCTCTCCTAATAACCAAAGTATGCTTCAGATAACAACCCACAGTTTCAAGTGGAAAGGATAGATCAACCCCAAAGAATCAAGACAAAACAAAGACCAAACAGCAAAGGAAACACAAAGGACAGAAGGAAAGAACAAACCAATAAGCATCAAACTATTTACAAGCAAAGAGTAAATTATCTACACAAGGAGCAATAGATTATTGACAAGCAGAAACACAAAAAGTATTTACAAAAATACAAATTATTTACAAATAGGAGACAACAAAAAAAAAAAATTACATAAAGAACAACAAACAAAAATATTTACATAAAGAACAACAAACAAAAATATTTACATAAAGAACAACAAACAAAAATATTTACAGAATAGAAATTAACAATCCTCAAGATTTAAAATAGTTCTTAAGGAACTGCCTATTAATAGGCAAAGGAACAGGTTCCCCAGTTAGGCTACTCAGTCTGAAAGCATTTTCCCCTAGGATCTCAACAATTTGATAAGGGCCTAACCAGAGTTTGTCAAACTTTTGGTGATTTCCTTTCTTTTCACTAGCGTTATCCCATAGCAACACTAGGTCTGATATCTTAAAAGCCTTTATCTTGGCTCTTTTTTCAAACCATCGTTTGACAATAGCCTGATGCCTAAATAATTTTTGTAAGGCCACATCTCTTTGCTCTTCTAATTTCAACAAAGAAGCTAACCTGGCCTCTATCCTACTGTCATTAGAGTAGAATTTATGCATGAACTCAAGGATAGGTATTTGTAGATGGATAGGAAATATAGGCTCTTGGCCATATACCAACATGGATGGTGAGGTGTTTAAAGTAGCCTTAATCCTAGTCATATCTTCCCATAATGCGAATCTAAGCTAAGTATGCCAGTCTCTAGGGTTATGCTCTAACAGTTTCTTAATGACCCCTAAGAGATTCTTATTGGTTGACTCTGCAACTCCATTGCCTTGTGGATAATAATTTGAAGAATATTTCAAGACAATCTTGTGATCATATGCCCAGGAAATAAATTCAGCAGAAGAGAAGGCAGAGCCATTGTCACATACCAGAGCGAAAGGTACCCCAAACCTTGTAGTGATGCATTCGGTGAGGAACTTGATCACTACCTCTGTGGTGTTGTTCTTGCAGGGTATAGCCTCTGTCCACTTGTGCAGTAGTCAGTGGCAGTCAAGATGAATTTATGTCTTGCAGAAGAGTTTAGGTTAATCACTCCAATAAAATCCAGTGCCCACTGGGCAAATGGCCTCACCTCATAGATGGGCTGTAATGGCATGGCTGCATGGTGTTCCCTTGGTGCAGAAATCTGACAGACATGACATGTCCTCACATACTGATGGGAATCTTTGAATACACAAGGCCAGTAATAACCAGATCGAAGGATCTAGTGTGCCAAAGAATCTACAGACCCATGACCTGTGCCATGCTTCCCATGAAACTCAGAGATCACATGTTGAGCCTCTTGATGATCAAGGCATCTCAGGTATACTCCTTCAAAATTCCTCCTGTATAGCAACCCTCCTTTAAGCATGTAATGAGAACTCTTCAGTCTTAGGGCTTTCCTTTGAGTGGCATTCATTTCTTCTGGACATCGATTGTTGAGCATAAAGCATATGGTATCAACATACCAGGGGTCATTAGAGAAAGACTGGGTCGTGTATTGCTGATAGATGATGTTGTCGCCAGTGTTCACCATGCACTGAGATAAGCCCATGCCCCTGACTAGCTTCATAGGGTGTATCTCTAGGTCAAATTCTTGCAGGATGGCCATCCATTTACCTCTCCTTTCTCCCAGCTCACTTTGCATGAGTAGGGACTTCACAGCCGCGTCAGAAACTACTGCGATGACTTGGCTTCGGAGGATGTAATGCCAGAACTTTTTGAAAGCCCACACCAACATGAAAGCTTGCTTCTTAAGAGGTTGGTATTTGATTTTTGAGTTTTTGAATGAAGAGCTCATTAAAGCAATCAGTCTCTCCTCTGCCTTGTCTTTGTGTTGAGTTAAAACGGCTGCGCATGAATGCTCAGAGGAAAAAGAGTAAATGTAGAATGGCCTAATGTAATCGGGGCTGGTAAGGGCCGACGCTTCTGAGATGGATCATTTGACTTGTGAAAATGTGGCCTTTGCTTCATCCGTCCATTCTATATTGGCGTCCTTTATCATCATTTCGTTGAGACGCTTTACAATCTCTGCAAAGCCCATGATGAACTTCCTCACGAAGTTGATTTTCCCAAAGAAAGACCTCATTTCTTTCTTGCTTCTTGGCCTGATGATTTTAAGAATGGACTCGACCCGGTCTGGATCGATTGATATTCCCCTTTTTGAAATTATATGTCCCAAAAGCTTTCCCTCTGAGACTCCAAACACGCATTTTTTGGATTCAATGAGACTCCATACTAGATGCATCATTCCAGAACCTTGGCCAAGTCAGCAGTGTGGTTCAATCGGTCTTTGGAGAACACCGTTAGGTTGTCTATGTAAACAATAATGCACTTACCAATTAGATCCTTGAAGGCTATGTCCATGGTGCACTGGAAAGTGGCTCTAGCATTTATGAGACCGAAAGGCATCCTTCTGTATGCAAACGTTCGCCACTTTGTAGTGAAAGTCATCTTCATCTTGTCTTCAAAGTTGACCATTACCTGATTGTATCCAGAGTAACCATCCAAGAATGACATCATCTGAGCTCCATTGACAGTCTGCAAGACTTCATCCAAAGAAGGAAGCAGGTAGTTATCCTTTTCTGAAGCCCTATTCAGGTTTCTGAAGTCAACACATAGCCTAATCTCCCCCCTTTTCTTTTCAACTAGGACTAAGTTAGCCACCCACGTTGAATGGCGCACAGGGAAGATTATCCTCATAGACAAAAATTTATGAACTTCTTTATAGATCAATGGCTTAATCAAGGCATTGACAGGGTGTTGCTTCTGTCGGAAGGGCTTAACCTCGGGCTTCAAGGGGATAGTGTGAGTCATAACCAAAGCATCAAATGTCTGGAGGTCTTCATACCCCCATGCAATCACAGCAATATCCTTTTTAAGCACCCTCAGTATGTCTTCTCTAATTGTTGCAGGGTAGGCCTTCCCTATATAGACATTCCTTTCAGGGCCAACATCAACCAAGTTAACTATTTCATATTCGCCTCCCTTTTCTTCAGCTAATATTTTCTCTCAAGCCCTTGGATCTGAGTCAAAAATTCTCTCCAAAGCCACCATTCCTTTGGGAATGTTATTATTCTTTAAGTTAAGAACTCCTTCTCTATCACATTCCTCAGGGCTCTAATCCCCTTGTTCTTTATTTGACTCATCAATAATTTTCCCCTCAAAAACATCTGAGCTTGCTAAGAAAGCTAGCATATGTCGGTCATCATCAAAGACTTGAAAGTTCGTGATGTTGTCAGGAACAACTGGGGTGGACATCAGTTCCACTAAGAATCTTTTGAATTTGGAGCGTTGCATAGGTTCCAAGGTGCTTGTAGCAACAGCCAGTGAATCAGCTACCTGATTTTCTTCTCTAGGGATTAAGCTAATCCCAAAAGCGTCAAAGTCCTTAATCAGGTTCCATACCCGATTTCTATAAGCTGCCAGCCTTCTGTTGTGACATGTGTATTGGTTGCGCACCTGCTTGATAAAAATTTTTGAATCTCCCTTGACCATCAAGGCAGTGACCTTCTTCTTATGTGAAAACATTAGTCCTCATGCTAGGGCTTCATATTCAACTACATTATTAGTGCATGCAAATTGCAGCCTGTAAGAAGCAAAGAAAACCTTCCCTTTCAGGCTAGTTAGTACAATTCCAGCACCACTGCCTATCTTATATTTGGATCCATCAAACGTGAGGGTCCACAGTTGATCATTGGCTGGGGTTGGTTCTTTTGAGTTCCTGGTGAGCACTTGGGTTGAATGAGCCACAATTGGGACTGCTTGATCCTTTGCACCAGGTATAGGGAATAGGTGTTCAATAGGTTCCTCCGACATACTTTCTGATGTTGGCTCAGTTGTATCATTTGACCTATGGCTATCCTTCTGATAGTCACTTATTTCTTTGGCTGACCCCTTGGTTTCTGGTACACTCATGGGTGAAGGGGTGTCGAGCAAACCTTGAGGTTGCTCCAGATGAGTATGCTGGTTAAGACATGTGACTGAGGCCAGTTTGATCTGAGAAGGAACTTCCTCTGTAGGTATCCTATTCCTGGTCAGCATTGTTGCTTCTTCAACTTCAAATGGGAAACAATTTGTAATGGTCTTAGGGGGACTTATGCTAGCTTCTTTATCTTGGGCCACATGATCTAAAATGTCAATGTAGGGTTGCCAAGTTAATTCAGAGTGGTTTTGGTAATGTACCCTGCACCAATTGGGGAGCAGGAGACTTTTCAGATCTACACCTTCTCCCAAGACCAGCTGATCTCGTTGCAGTTTTCTGACTAATGCTTGCTGATTTTCATCAATCATAAGATCAGGGAGCTTTTGTATGGGTAGTTCTTTAGGATCAAGAATAGAAAATGTTAAAGCTTCTTCTCTCTTATAAACACCTATCTCAGTTTCGAAATAGGCTACCTCATTGGGGAAATCATATTTCGTGATGATGTGCTTGAGGCGGGGCTCACTTTCGATCCTAATCTGATTAGGAATCCCTTTCCATGATAGCCACATATGTGAAAAGTCAAGGGAAAGATATCCCCCTAAATTTTTCATCAAATCTTGGCTTAGCAGCATACCATAGGTCTCAGGAATATCTACCACTTGAATATCTATGTTGGTTAGGATCCTAGGATCTGATCCTACTTGGACATGTATGTTTCTTAATTCCCCTACCACATTAACCTCTGTTTTGTCAAGTTGAATGACCTTCTTATTGGTTTGAATGGGGTTTAATCCTAACTTCTTGCATATGGAAAATGACATGACATTTCCTGAAGCTCCTGAATCCAATAAACAGTTATGTAGATTATTCCTACCGATTCTTAAACTTAGGAGAAACTGTGGGGTACCTACCTTATTTCTGTATAAGGCTGCATTCACATCCCCAATAGGTTCCACCTTGCTCTTTCCTTTTGACTTATCAGCTTGTTCTAGAGCCTTCAACACTATCTCCCTTTGAGCAGGGCACCACTTTAAAATGTCAAAATATGACAAAGAAGTTTTATGTTTCTACATCTCAGAAACAATGTCAAATTCTACATTATAACTTGAATTACTTTTGAAAACAACAAAGGAATTACCCTTGTTATGGAGGTCGGGTGGGCCTTTTGCTAGAGGAGGATTATTATCAGCACTTTGATTTGGAGGCACCATGTGATTAGGAAGTGTTGATATAGTGAATGGACCCTTACCTTGATTTCTCAGGAAGTGTCCTCCTTTTGACTGAAAGGCTTGGGCATCATATGAATCTTCCTCTGGTTCATTCTTCTCTTGCCTTGGGAATGAGGGCTCTTCTTCAAAGATATCATAAGCCATTGCAGTATCCAGTGAGTCACCTCCTTTGTTTGAATTTCCCTGGAATGTGTGGGCATCTTCATGTGCCATCTTGACAACTTCTCCATCTTAGGGAAATTTACCTCAAAATGGGTCGCTGTATCATGCAGCCTACACCAATTAGTCATGAAATTCAAGTCAGCCACATTTTTCGTATGTGACCTCTCCTCATTAACTTGATGATTATGAGGAATTCCACCATTGTTAAGCCCTGTGTTCCACTGTCTGTTGTTATTTGTTCTCTGGTTGTACCCTCTGTTTTGGTTTTGATAACCTCTTTGGTTGTAGTTGTTGTTATTCTAATAAGTACCTTAGTTGTTGCTATTTTGATTAGGGTAGTTCCCTTGGTTTTGGGAAGGGTTCAACCGAAGCTGAGCCATATCATTTGTAACTTGAGACAGTGTTTTCTTCAAGGTTTCTACCTCATTCATAAGCTGGACTGTCTTCTCACTTTCCACACTCTTAGCAGCAGGTGGCTGACCACCATGATTTGGTGTTCCAATTTGGTTCTGATGACCATGGGAACTTTGAGGAAGCTGTGATTGTTGAAATAGATCAGGAGTTCCAGTAGCAAAGAATGGGACAAGAGGTTGAGTTTGCAATTCAGATATAGGCCCATAGTGGGAAGGAGACGTTCCTGGAACAGTATTGAATAGAGGAGTTGGGATGTGCATTTGATATCCTATTGAAGGGAAACCTCCTCCCAAACTTCCTTGTTGAGAACTGATTTGTTGCTGCAACTTGATAGCCAGATGATAAACTTTGGATAGAGAATCAATTTCAGCTGGTTGGTAAGTCCTTTGCAGGAACAAACCTAACAAAGGGTCTATAACCCTAAAGTATGCTTGAATGGCACTGTCCTCAGTGACTAGATAGGGATCTTGCAATCTCCTATACATTCGTTGGAATCTGGTATTGAACAAGGGCAAGGATTCACCTGGTTCCTTCCTGATGGTAGCAAATTGATGATATAAAAGAGCTAGGTCCACATAAACCCTAAACTGATTAATGAAAGTGTTTTCCAAGTGTGTCTAGGTTAGAATGGAACCTTGAGGAAGATTAAGGTACCAATTTTATGCCATATCTCCTAAGGAATAAGGGAATAACCTACAGACTACATCATGGTGTGCTATCTGAGCTCTAGTACAAGCATCCTTGAAAGCTTGTATGTGCTCCTCAACACTTCTTGATTCACCATGAAAATACTTGGGACAAAATTTCTTAGGGTTCTTAGGTAGGTCGTGAAAACCTCCAGGAATAGTCCCCAATGGAGAAGGATTATTCTGAAAGAACGCCATTGGTGGGGGTGGTGGTGGTTGAGCCAGCTGTTGTAAGGGTTGAATTAGTTGTGATGACAATTGGGATGAATGTGATGGTGGATTGGTTGATATCCACTGGGGTATTGGTGAACAGCCTGGTGGAGTGAGCGGAGTTGATAAGGGTGGTATGATTGTGGCCCCAGTTTTGCGAACCTTGTGTCTTGTTGGAGTCTTGAGTTCTATCAACGGTGATGGATTTTCAGCTGATCAAAGAACTCTATGGGGCTCCTCTGAAGAGAAAGAAAGAGCTTTATCCAGTTTTCCCTTCTAGGCCCTCCTTCTAGTGCCAGTTCCTATTGATGGCTATTTTGGCACCACAACAATGCAAGCAAAATATTGCTATTCTGCTTCTCCTGAAAGAGAAAGGAAACACATGGATGCCTTAGCTCCCAAGGTCTTTGTAGTTGGGTCTCAACTGTGCTGATGTTACTCAATAGTCAATGTAACAGTAATATTCAAGGGGCCTACTGGTGTTGAGCTTCTGGATTGTTCTAAGATCAAACATGAAATAAAACCTACTCTAACAGGGGTTTTTAAAGAAATATAAAAAAAGATAAGTCAGAGTTTTGAAACTAAAAACTCTGAGTCACCTCCTTTGTTTGAATTTCCCTGGAATGTGTGGGCATCTTCATGTGCCATCTTGACAACTTCTCGATCTTAGGGAAATTTACCTCAGAATGGGTCGCTGTATCATGCAGCCTACACCAATTAGTCATGAAATTCAAGTCAGCCACATTTTTCGTATGTGACCTCTCCTCATTAACTTGATAATTATGAGGAACTCCACCATTGTTAAGCCCTGTGTTCCACTGTCTGTTGTTATTTGTTCTCTGGTTGTACCCTCTGTTTTGGTTTTGATAACCTCTTTGGTTGTAGTTGTTGTTATTCTAATAAGTACCTTAGTTGTTGCTATTTTGATTAGGGTAGTTCCCTTGGTTTTGGGAAGGGTTCAACCGAAGCTGAGCCATATCATTTGTAACTTGAGACAGTGTTTTCTTCAAGGTTTCTACCTCATTCATAAGCTGGACTGTCTTCTCACTTTCCACACTCTTAGCAGCAGGTGGCTGACCACCATGATTTGGTGTTCCAATTTGGTTCTGATGACCATGGGAACTTTGAGGAAGCTGTGATTGTTGAAATAGATCAGGAGTTCCAGTAGCAAAGAATGGGACAAGAGGTTGAGTTTGCAATTCAGATATAGGCCCATAGTGGGAAGGAGACGTTCCTGGAACAGTATTGAATAGAGGAGTTGGGATGTGCATTTGATATCCTATTGAAGGGAAACCTCCTCCCAAACTTCCTTGTTGAGAACTGATTTGTTGCTGCAACTTGATAGCCAGATGATAAACTTTGGATAGAGAATCAATTTCAGCTGGTTGGTAAGTCCTTTGCAGGAACAAACCTAGCAAAGGGTCTATAACCCTAAAGTATGCTTGAATGGCACTGTCCTCAGTGACTAGATAGGGATCTTGCAATCTCCTATACATTCGTTGGAATCTGGTATTGAACAAGGGCAAGGATTCACCTGGTTCCTTCCTGATGGTAGCAAATTGATGATATAAAAGAGCTAGGTCCACATAAACCCTAAACTGATTAATGAAAGTGTTTTCCAAGTGTGTCTAGGTTAGAATGGAACCTTGAGGAAGATTAAGGTACCAATTTTATGCCATATCTCCTAAGGAATAAGGGAATAACCTACAGACTACATCATGGTGCGCTATCTGAGCTCTAGTACAAGCATCCTTGAAAGCTTGTATGTGCTCCTCAACACTTCTTGATTCACCATGAAAATACTTGGGACAAAATTTCTTAGGGTTCTTAGGTAGGTCGTGAAAACCTCCAGGAATAGTCCCCAATGGAGAAGGATTATTCTGAAAGAACGCCATTGGTGGGGGTGGTGGTGGTTGAGCCAGCTGTTGTAAGGGTTGAATTAGTTGTGATGACAATTGGGATGAATGTGATGGTGGATTGGTTGATATCCACTGGGGTATTGGTGAACAGCCTGGTGGAGTGAGCGGAGTTGATAAGGGTGGTATGATTGTGGCCCCAGTTTTGTGAACCTTGTGTCTTGTTGGAGTCTTGAGTTCTATCAACGGTGATGGATTTTCAGCTGATCAAAGAACTCTATGGGGCTCCTCTGAAGAGAAAGACCGAGCTTTATCCAGTTTTCCCTTCTAGGCCCTCCTTCTAGTGCCAGTTCCTATTGATGGCTATTTTGGCACCACAACAATGCAAGCAAAATATTGCTATTCTGCTTCTCCTGAAAGAGAAAGGAAACACATGGATGCCTTAGCTCCCAAGGTCTTTGTAGTTGGGTCTCAACTGTGCTGATGTTACTCAATGGTCAATGTAACAGTAATATTCAAGGGGCCTACTGGTGTTGAGCTTCTGGATTGTTCTAAGATCAAACATGAAATAAAACCTACTCTAACAGGGGTTTTTAAAGAAATATAAAAAAAGATAAGTCAGAGTTTTGAAACTAAAAAGAACAATAGTTCATCCAACCTTAACCAGACTTGTTAACTTAAAGGAATTTGTGAACCAAAACTATAGAACAAAGTAAACTTGTGATTGACACACACAACCTCTTTCGTTCATAGTGCTAATTCACATAACAGATTTTAATTACCATTTAAATAAAACACAAAATAATATTTTCATTCCTTGAAAACTTTACAACTCAAATGATCAATTTAAGACAAATATCATTCAGGAACACAACATGAAGGAGATTAAACTCTGATTGCTTCTACTGTTAGTAAAAAAGATAAGCAATATTTACAAAACTGGAACAATCACCAGTGTACAGAGAATCTAAGACTCCAGATTGTTTCCAACTACACTAAGAGAGCTTAGAAAATACATTACACTTTGTACCAAAATCTAACTGCTAAAAAAGAAGACAAGAGAAGCTCTTATTACTAAGAATCAAGATGCAACTCTATCTCCTTCTGTTAACTGACTAACTCCTAATAGTTCTAACTCTAAACAGTTCTCAGTCTAAAAGTTCTCTAACCCTAGAAGTTCTAATCTAGAAGTGCTCACCTTTACAAAGAGGAAAAAATGCCTTATATACAGAATGTACCAAAAGGAATGTGTTGTCCCCTGCACTAGGGTTTACAAAATATCTGCATCTAGGAGAGTTGGCTCTCAGATATTTCTGAGGAAAGTCAAAACTGCATTCAATGTGAAGCCCTGCTGTCCATGCTGAAAATTTGTTCCGGGGATGACCTTACATCTTTTGCAGTTGCAGCCTTTACTCTCCTATCTCCTTGTCCATCTTCGAGCTCTGTTGGGGGACGCCTTGAATACTCAAAATATCTTCATTAATATGGATCTACCTCCTTGCTAGTAGTCACCACAGTTGTCCCTCTAAGTCACAATTTCTTCTTTCCTTCGGCTCCCTTCCTATTGTGGACTTCTCTGTTTGTTGACCGTCTTCTGGAAGCACCGTCGAGCCTGTTTGCAGATCTGAGCGCCATCGCCCAAGTTGATCCATCATCATCTGTTCTTAGAAGGAGTCTATCTTGCTTGCATTCTGTTGATCTTCCCTTACAGGAACAGTCAATCGGTCAAAGGGACCGATGAATCACTCTTTGGCTTCTTTTGATTGGTTAGACATTTGCCACGCCAGATTCCTAGGCAGTCAAAAGTGGTCCACCTTGAATCACATGTCGGTGAGACACTCATCGTGTCTCCCTGATGCGATTATATCACTTTTAGTAACTATCGGTGCAGCATAAGACAGTTGGCGAGACCTTTCGGTGATTTCTTTCACTCTCTCCGAGTTCATTATGTTTCAGTGAAGCTCTCCATAGTCGCCCAGACGTTATGATGAGATTTTGTTTTCTTCCCAAGCTTATTCTGTTGGCAAGAGTCATGGCGATGCCAGATTCGTCGGGCAAGCTCCTCTCTGATGTCGAGGAGACCATAATGCTTCGAGGAGACCTTATCCCGAACTCCTTTCTTCTTGCCGAGCTCATAAAACCTATCAGCGTGACTTTCTTCCTTCGCCAAGACCTTTTGGCGAAGGAAGAATCCTTGGCCAAGCTCCATTTTATTTTTTTTGGTGGGACCCCACTTCATGTCAGCATGACCTTCGCTTGTCGCCATGACCTCATAGCGAAGCCCCCTCATTTGTTTGGAGTCTCCCCGAATTCCTCTTGTTGACCATCTTGCGGCAGCTTCTCTTTTGTTTCGGTGTGACCTCCTCATGTCAGCGAGACTTCTCACCGAGAGCATTATCTTTTGGCGATCCTTTCATTTTGGGGAGATCTTTTTGTAGTCATATCGACATGTATTCCTTCATTTCACATATGTCACTGTAACCTTCCTTCGTCGGGGAGATGTCCTATAGATACCTCGTGTCTCACCGAAGGCTTTATAAGTTCACCCTTTTGTCGCCGTGACAATCTGATTATCCCACCGAAGGCCATTGACATAATCCTTCGCGCCATGTCAGTGTGTCTGGAGCTGCTTAGTGAAATGTTACCCCGACACTATTGAGTCTCGCCGAAGTATTTGCTTTGATAGCGGTCGACAAGACTTTGAGATTTCACTGAGAGATCTCCCTGAAGAAAAACTCCAACCAAAGTATTAGACTCTTCTTACTAGTCAAGGAGACTTCGTGAACTCACCAAGACTTCTTGGCGGGGAGAAAACCTCTCGCTGATGTATGAATCCTTTTGGTCGCAGTCAGTGGGAGATAACGAAGTCGCTGAGACCTCCTTCCGAGAAAGATTCTTATGTCGATAAGGATCCGCATATGAACTTGGATAACTGTGACCTACCCGAGGTCTTCCCGACAAGCAACACAGACGCACACTGAACAAAACAGATTATGGGTTGGGGAGATCATGATAATCTTATGCCAATAAGATCCATAATGGGGAGTATTCTAATTCTTTGGATTTCAAACGGTCAGAGCCAAGCCACCACTTGGTAAGAGATTAGAAAAGTCTTTCTGAATTTTACCTTAGTTGATTTTGATGACCAACTGGACAGAAGAATGCCTTCCAATTGAGCTCCCTTGGCGAATATCATCCTGTGTGTGATTTAAACCTACACTCAACAAAGAAAATCACATTAAAGATCACATGAACAATAGTTAATTAATGAAAATCGTCATTGAAATGAATCCTATGTTAGTAAGGTTCCGCTGAATCTTCAAACAAAATGATCATACAAATAGTTTGGGTTTCAGGCTGACCCACAGAATCCAAGCCAGGGAGGGATTTTAGAGAATTCTGAGTCAAGCAGATTCCAGCGAAAAGAGCATGAAAACACCCACTAAAAACTTAATCCGATCATTATCAGTGAAGAAACAGCATGTGAGATCTCAAAATAGCATCAATTATTCATAAAATGCAGCATCATTTACTAACCAGTCGTACTTCTCCATACTTCTTCACATTTCACAGATTCTGGGGAAATCTGTGAAAATCCAGTCCACGCGGATTTCCGCAAAGACCGAAAATCCCTGAACGACAACGCTGAGCCGAAGTTCGAGCGAGATCTAGGAAAATCCAAAGGAGAAAGAAATCCGTGAAGAAGGAAACATTCCGCGGAGGCCTCAGGGATTTCGGGAAAATCCCGAACTTAGGAGAAAACCCCTAATTCTAACTGAGGCAGAACCAAAATTAGACAAAATAGAACAAAAGATAAAAAAAAGGAGGAAAACACAAGAATTCCAAAGAGGAAAGCAAGTAACCAAAAGCAAAGTAATCAAGAGAGAAAGGGGGACCCATTTTGATCCAAATCAAAGTGGGGTGGTTATGCAAGGCATAACAAAGTGTAGTTGAAGACTCTTGTAGAGACTACACTTTTGATTTTGATGATTATAAAGATCTTGGAGACACTTTAGTTATCTCTGCATCTCGATTTGCATGTATAAGTAAAAATAAACTAAGGTGTATTCGCATTTTAAAATATTAATCACGATTTAATGATTTATACAACATCATTTAAATCATATTACTTTACAAGAAAGATAGCATGCAAAATAAAATAAAATTTGTTTCTTAACCCCTATGCCTTTTATTCGCTTCACTCAAGCCCACGGGCCTCCTCAACATGATTAGGTTAATTGACTTAGAAGTCATAACCTTGGTGCAATGATATGAAATCATTTTCATGTTTTTTCAAAAACCACAAGTCAAAATACTCAAATTAATGGTAAGAAAAACATCGAACCCTAATTATTCTTTACACTCTCCACTTCTTTTGGTGAGTTGTTGCGCCACCATGGTAAGAGAAAGGTTTTGTAGCATGAAGGTTTGGAGCCATGTATTCGAGTCTATGTAGCTCGATTTCATCCCTGCTAACAGTGGTAAGTTAATTTTGAGCCATTTCGTGGCTTCTCCTCACTATTTCAAGCTATTTTCTGCTTCATTTTGCAAATAGAAAAACAAAACCTCTAGGGTCACGGGCACACTTCTCATATTCTCAGGTTTTCTCCTCTGTTATTCTATGTTTTTCTTGCTTCTTTCTTGGTGCCATGAGAGCTCGGTTTGTGTATAAAGAAGGGCTCAAGGAGAGCTTAGCCGCGACTTATCTAGTCATTAACGGGCGTAAATGGTAAGTTTTCCATTTGTCTCTTTGCTTCCTTCTTAAAATAAAAGCTTTTGAAATATTTTCACTTTGGAATGGTAAATATTCATGAGCTAAAAGCTCCCTTCAGGCTATGGCTAAGCTTTTCTTGACCTGGGTATTTTGAAACAAATTGTATCATAGTCGTGACCTTTATATCTCTCCTGAAACACTTCCATCTTCTGAGCATTGAAACCCCACTGTATTTGTATCCCATATTTTGGGTATTATGTATTGTCTGAAAAGATAAGGTCACGGATGTATGGTGAATTTTTTGGGTTTCACTTGCTTTGAATGAGCTTGGGATTTCTTTATTTTATAAGCTCGAATATTGATATCTTTCCTTCTCTATGTGGCAAAAGGCTTTCATTTTACACCTTGGCTCTTGAATTCTAAAAAAAAATCTTGTTCCCTCTTGTATTCACTCTGGTGTTTGACTTGCTATCTATTACTGTTATAATTGCACTCCTGAATTTCATCTCCTGTAGGGGCATATGCTCATAATTTTATATATAATGCATTTCACAAGCTCATTTGTCCAATGCAAACTTACATCTGATGGTGTCTTTTAAAAAAAAAGTTTTGAAGAACAAGATCTTGTTTCAAATATATCCCTTTGTTAAGGATACAACCAGCATTTGTTCTACTTAAACACAGTGTATTGATTGTGCATACTATCGGGGATATTATGATGATGCTTCATCCCTTTCTTATATATCAAGATTGTTGCTTTATAATATGAAGCTCTCATGTATGAATTCTATTTATTCACTTGATTGTATAATGCATCTATTGAGCACTGCAATTTTCTTTTCTGAATCTTTCTTGCATATTCAGATAATTTGCATATGTGGCTGTCCTCCTATCTGAGAATTTAATGTATTTCTATTTTTACTATTTTGTATGCACTATACTCCATGTGCAAATGAGGTTGCATTACATAGCTCTATGTTGTATTCAATACTTGATAGAAACTACAACATTCACCATGGAAACTTGACTAATATTATTTGATCATTGACATCATGGCACTCATACCTCTGTGTTCTTGTATTTTACTTGATAAAAATGATATCCTATTGCTGATTATTTTGATCATTGGCCATTTATGTTGCTATTGAAAAATTTTAGTTTGACCATTTTCTTGTATCAATGTATACCAATTTCTTGTAGCATTAATGTCTAAATTCTTGACAATTGAACAATATTGATGAAAGAACAATCTTTGTTGTTTCTCCGATGCTTGTTTCATCTTCTTTATATAATGAATTTAAAGGCTTCTCTTATAAATATGTCTTATAGACCTACAGCTTACTATGTTATCAACACTTTCTTTGTCTACTGCCCTCCAGTTATGCATTCATGCTATCATGATGGTCATCCTTGAACCTTTGCATTCTTATGCCTGTAACCATCATTTATGACCATGATTTACTATTGATGGCAGATTGATTTTAGAAACACCTTAATTTGCATCATCCGTTTACATTGAGTCTGCACTTGATCATGATTACTGTTCCATCATTGATGATAGTTTTTTGCAATGAATGGCTAGTAACTATTCTTGATATATTTTCAAATGATGAACAAGAGATGACTTACTCAATCTATTTTTATCAAGTTGAAATAAATTTACTTGATCAACTATATATTCATGGAGAATGATAATTAATTTCATTCCATATTGTTGTCCCATGCCACTGTTTATGAGTTGGGCTCAACCCTTGTGGGAGCCACATTTCACACCACTCATAAGCATATATGTTGATTGGAATGATGATTATACCTATACTTGCACACTTAAACGAACACATTAGCAAAATAAAAGAAGTTGAAAGCTTTCCTCTTGAGTTTTATGCCTTTGAAAACTAAAATCATCTGATGGATGCCTGATCAAATGTATACTATATTTCTGTTGGTAGCATAGGAATATGATAGGATTTTATTTGCATTTCTCTAACCACACTTCTATCAACCTTGCAGGTACATCAGAGCTTGGAGCTGGAGCCAGAGCCACAACTGAAGACCTCAACTTTTCAATGATTCGTCATTCCAGGCAATGACGAATCACTTTCTACCCTATTCCTTCTTTATTCTCAGTTGTATAGTCTACTTTACTTCATGCACCCCTTATTTTATTATGAAAATCAAATTGAGTTACTCCCATGGCTTGTGTGGGATTCTAGTTTGTACATTATGATTAAAACAACAAAAAATATGCAAACTTATGATATCATTTTGAGATGTTTTTTGCATAATATTACTGAAATTTACACTGTAACGAAACATTTCACAATAATGAGTACTTAGCAAAAACTTTTAAACAACTTGTGTACCTTTTGATTTGAATTTGCAATTCAGCTCTACCTGTTTGAGCTGGTAGTGAAAAATAGGTAACAATAATCATAGTTCCTCTTCTCCCAATATCTCTCCTACATGTGATGAAGATATTTTGGTGCTAGAAGATACACCCATTGAGAATCATGACAATGTTGAAATCTCTTCTTCTATAACCTCTCCTACTTTGGATCTTGATATTATGGCATAAGAGAATGAGATCATAGACACATTTCTTAACATCACTCTACCTAGTCTACATTCATCTCCAAACTACGAGGACCCTATTTGTGAGAATTTTTTTGTGAGCAATCATGACAATCACATTATTTGTGGGGTGGATATGTTGGCATTATACATGGTCAAACCTTTAAGACCTATGACAATCCTCTTTATTTTCCTCCCCTATTTTGGAAGACATTATTGGACAAAGGGATGTAATCATAGATAATCATGATAATCATACTTGTTCTTCTCCTAATGTCTCTCCTACTTGTGAAGAAGATATTTTGGGATTAGAAGAACTATTAATTGAAAGTCATGAGAATCTTCTTGCTCCATTTCCCAATGTTTCCCCCATCCAAGAATACATTATTGAGCAAAAGGATTCAATCATTGAAAAACAAGAATGTGATGCTTTTCCTTCTCTTGATGCCTCCCCTCCTTGTGATGAAGTTACTCTATAAAACCTATTCATGGAATGTGATCAACATCTTGTTTTCTTCTCTCCTAAGAACTCTCTTACTACGGTAGATAACATGGTGCAAGAGAATGATAGGATTGATGCTTGTCTTTTAAACAATAGGGAGGTGACTTTGTCAGATGAAGATGATGGAGTGACATTAGACTCCCCTTCACTAAGAGATCATGAAAATAAGGATAAGCCTCTTGAGTTTATGCACATTAGATACCCCTTGAAGTACTCTCCTAAGCCTAAACTTATCATTTGTCCACCTTCTCAAAAACCACAAGTTAAAAAAAAAACCGTCCTTATCCTCGAACCACCTAAGAATAATGTTTCACAACAACTCAGTTACAATACCATTGCTCATACATACAACACTAGGAACAATCCACAACCAAGACAAACACCTTCAACATCCCTCCCATTTCCTAATCCTATCTTGCCTAGTGTCCCTCATTTTTCTTTACAAAGTGAAAAGGGGTATGATCTTGTTGAAAAACTTAAAAATACTCCTATTAAGATATCATCATGGGACCCTATTCAAGCCTCTCCTCATTTTCATAACATGATTCAAAATGGTTTACAACAAGTTCCTATCCCTTCTAATGCACAACCAAATGACATAGCATCCTTGATTCAAGGAATAAATGTTGAAATTGTTTTCCACCAAAGTGAACTCCCCCCTTTGGAAGTGTAAAAACAATATGAAGCTTCCATAATAATATATCGATAGAAAAGAAAAGGGATAAAGTGAACCCTTGTTGACAATGGCTCAACCCTTAATGTGTGTAGTGTGACCCTTTTAGATAGGCTTGGCATCGATAAATCAAAAATTCAACCTAACTCTTTATCTATTAAGGGATTTGACAATATCGTAATACAACCACTTGGTGTGATCACTTTTCCTATTACATTTGGGAAGGCCACATTAGAAACACCAATCCATGTTATGCCTGCTGATCTTTCATACAATCTCCTTTTAGGTGGGCATGTGCAGGATCATGGTAGGCCAAACAGGCCCTTAAGTGGCAATGAAAATTCAGAAAAATCAGAGTTAGGCAACTTGACGTAAAAATTTGAATAAGTTATCTATATTATTTCAAAAATATGTAAGAATAGAATATGTGGGAAATTTAATGTAGTTTCTAAACTACTAGGTTAATTTTTTTTTAAACAAAATCTATTTGGTGAAAATTTGAAATTTCAATGCAGTATTACTTAAATTTCAGGAAAAAAATAAGAAGTAGGTGTCTGTCTGACCACCCTAACCATAATAAAATGATAATATTTTTTTATGAGATTTTACATATAAGTAGAGGACTCATGTCCAAATGTGACGCATATTTTTTTGTAATTTTTTTCCAAGAAAATAATTAATTATGAATTTTTTATTACAACTTTTAAAAAATATAAAAACTCGTATGTCTAACCACCTTAACTTGGTTAAAACCTCATAAAATTCAATTTTATTTTTTTTAATCCTATAGTATGCAAAACATAGAATGTGACACATATTTTGGATTCAAAAAATATAATACCGTTTGAAAGTTATAGATGTTTTTCAATCAGCCTATCAATCAGGACTTTAGTAGTAATTCTAAAAGAAAATAAATAATAATTATTTATTAAATTCAAAGTAATGAATAATTTATATTGGTGGAAAGCTGAGAGTCTCTTCTACAAACCCCTTTCGTTTCATCAATTTTGGCTAAAAATAAAGTTGTCAGCCACATGGACGAAGTCTAGAAAA